>JBBMEG010004505.1:0-38111 GCA_037832605.1 Cyclanthera cordifolia | reverse complement strand
GTCGTTAGGATCTTTGTCCAACCCCCAGATGGTCATTGCTGTCGCGGCCTACCCCCAGGGGGTCGGTAGGAGCTTTGGACGACCCCCGGGGGGTCGGCAATGGGCTTGGCCGACCCCTTGAGGATCGGCAATGGCTTCCTTGTCCTTCGTGCGGGTCCCAACCTCTTCCGAGTCTTTCGGGATATTTTTAGGTTATAACAGAAATGTTGCACCAAAACAATTAAATCTAAAGTAAATTTCTTTGCTAATCTCTTAACCCTAACTTCTTTCAAATTGTTTTAGCTAAGAATTCTATCCTTAGGCATTAAGTTGCTTCAATAATCTTCCTTAGAAACTAGCTCTCTCTTAAATCTAAAACTCGACTCATGCTTGAAAATATCTTCCTTATTTTCTCTTGAAGCCTGAAAACTCTCATTTTACAACATTCAAAAAGACACTTTTCCAAGAAACAAGTCCCATCAAAGATAAACATTCATGTTCAATTTGCTAATCTTATCATAGTTCTTAGTATAGCATGCTTGAGCAATAAGAAGCCCGACTATGCAAAGAAAACAACGAGAAAGCTAAAGCATCATGTTAAATAGTGGAATGGCCCAAGAAATCTTAGACTACTAGCCTTTTGATTCAACTTCACTCATGTTTTTCTCACACCTATTTTAGTATTCAACAATTTCGACAACTAGCCTTAAAAGAAAAATCTTGCCTTTTGCTTTAGCAAAATAGATACTAGCCAATTAATTCTTCTCAATGCTAAACACTCTCAATGCTTTAAAAAATTTACTCTACCAAAAGCTTTAGAATAATCAGAAATTTTTCTTAGGCGGGTTTTCCAAATCTCGAAACTTAAAGTTTTCATTGTCCTTAATGAAACCAATAAATCCCTCAATCTCGAAACTTGAATTGTTGCGAAAAATTTAAGTTTGAACTATTTTCAATCTAGATTGTTAAAGCTCTTAAGTGTCATAACTCAAAACTTCTTCATTAAAACCACTATTCAGAACTTGTAGAAAAATTCAAGCAATTTAAGTAAAATATCGATTATTTAATTTACACAAATTTCTTTAAACAGATAACTCACTTAAGAATGCAATACTTAATTGATATAAAACTTATAAATCATAGTATATAAAAACTCAGAATTTCTTTAACAATAACAAAAGAATTTTTTTTCATTCACAAAATAACTAAAAACAAAAATCAAGACAAACAATCAAACATTTAGATTGAGACAAAGAAGGGGGTAAGTCCGCATTTTCATCGAAATGATAAGAGTGAGCATTTCTACATTCTAGTTGTTCTAGAGGTTCCCACGGTTGCAGTAAAAATAAAGAAAACTCAGGAAACACAAGGTCTAGATTAATCTAGCTTTACAAGCATTCAATCAGTAGTAGAAATAGGATAAAAGATGACAGACATCGACCGACATCTTTCTTGAAAGATGTCGAGCATATGACCGTTATCAATGCGGTCCAAAATCGACACCAATTGTAAAAGGTGATGGGTTTTGCCCATCACAAATTCTTAAAGGTGACGATCCAAAACCGTCACCTTTTATAATTGGTGCAAGTTTTGGACCAAATTATGACCGACGCCTATTCTAAAAAGTGACGGTCCAAAATTGTCACCATTTAGAATCGGTAATAGTTTGAGACTGACACCTATTCTAAATAGTGATGGTTTTCGACTGTCACTTTTTAGAATTGGTGTCGATTTTAGACTGACACCTATTCTAAATTGTGACGGTTTTGGACGGTCACTTTTTAGAATTGGTGTCGATATTAGAACAACACTTTTTCTAAATGGTGACGGTTTTGGACTATTGCCTATTAGAACCAGCACCTATTTTAAATGGTGACAGTTTTGCGCCCGGCATGAAAAGTACGTTTTTTTTATTTTATAAAAATATTCGTTCATGTGGGTCTCACCTTTTATTATTAAATGTGATCTACAACATGCATCATTTGTTATTGATCATGGCCTGTCATCATTTGTGTCCAATAATAAAATTCTCAAAACTTGTATAAAAAAAGATAAGTGATGATTTGTCAAAACTCATCCTTAAATGTATTACAATTTAACTTCCAACTTGTAAAATTAATTGAAATTTCGGTAGAATAATGTTGTAACATTACTACTACCAATAAAATCTGTTAACCTGTAAATTTCAAAAATGAAACTAATGGCTTACAAGAAACCTAAATACACAATAGAATGAGACTTTTTCCTCCCAGAAAATACATCATATATACAAAGCGGTATCATAAGTATACAACAAATATTGAATAGTAGAATAAGTGCACTAGTCTTTTTGTACAATAAATATATTTTGTTTATTTGTTTCCATGAGAGTGTGTTGGCTGGATATCGTATATACCCATCAACCTGACGGTTTGAAGCATGCCATGTCAATAATCTTGAAGTTTCTTTACTTTGAAACATTCGTTCAAATCTTGGAATGGGAGCGAAATACCACATGACTTTTATCGGAATATTCCCCCTCTTTCTTTCACATTCTTCTGAACTTGTCATCTTGACGTTACACATTTAGGACTCAATTTTGCATCAACGAGTTCTTTTTGATATAAACAACAGTCATTGATGTAGACATCACTACTACAATTTCTTGTATAGATGTTACGCGAGGGAAATTAAATTTCATAATACGGAAGTATGGATGTCATGCACCATAAGATTATGTCGGGCGTTGCCTGACATCAATAATTTAACATTTTATGGCGGGCTATTAGATGGCGAGTAGCCCGCCATCTTTAATGCACACCATAAAAAAATTCAAGAAGGCAGGCTTTAGATGGCGGGTCGCCTGCCATGTAATGTCACTATAGATGGCGGGTGAGCCGCCATCTTTAGCGCTCACCATCTATAGTCCGCATATTGGTTTCTCCGCCCCATTTTTCCCTTTGTTTTCTTGCCCCCCACCACATCTCTGCATCATTTTTGCCTCACTTTTTCCAAAATCCAGTCCACCCCTTTATTTTCTCGCCCACCTCCACATCTCCTCCTCATTTTTTCCTAAACCCACACAGCCACCCCCTCATTTTTTCGAAAACCCATGACTGCCGCCCCCATATCTCCGCCTCATTTTTTCAAAAAACCACACAGTCACGCCCCTCTCCTTTTTTTCGATAACCCATTGTCGTCGCTCCTTTGTTTTCTCTGTCGACCCGAGAAACCCATTCCATCGAAAACCCCCCCCCCCCCCACATTCTCGTGCCTTTACTCCGTCGAGAACCCCCCTATCTTCGTCGAAAATCCCTCCCATCTTCGTCGACCTTCTCTTACGTTCGTATTCGATCTCTCGTCTTCAAGTTTCGCCTTTTGGTTCTAAAGAGTTTGAGGACCATTTTAGAGGCATTTTTGTTCGCAGTAAGCTCGAAGTTTCAAATTCATTCTCAAAGTGAGTTTTCTCTTTTTTTTATTGTATATTGATCTTTATTGTTGTTCCAATTTTGTTTTAACTTCATTTTTTGTGATTTTTAAGTTTATGTTATTAGTTATTTTTATCATAATTTATGAGTTTTTGGAAATTTAATTCGCCCAATAAACTTTATGCTCTAATTCTAGCATAATTTATGTTTATTTATGATTTTTAAGTTTATGTTATTAGTTATTTTTATCATAATTTATGAGTTTTTGGAAATTTAATTTCTTTAATGCCCAATAAGTTTACGCTATTAGTTATTTTTATCATAATTTATTTTTATGTAAACATTTAACTACTATTTTAGCATCGTTTGTTGGACATGCAATGACTTCAACTCACTTTGAAAACATAGTCTACAACAAGCAATATGTAAGAGTTCCTATTTAAAGATGGGAATGGCCCCCACGAAATCTATCCACTAAACATCAAACAATTCGACTTCCAAAATAAAATTTTACGGCATTCATCTCGTTTTCCTATATTACCTCTTCGTTAACATTGTTCACATATTTTAACAAAATGATGTTCATCTTTAAAAATATTAGGCTAGAAGTAACCTGATGTAGTCTTTGCTCCTCCAAAATGTCCTCCGTATACTACAGCGTGATATTCTTTCAAAATCTTGATACTACACCTTTGTTGTGTAGTATTGTTGTGCTTCATTTAAAGTTTTACTGGCATAATAAATAGGATGAATGATTTTCTCACCCTTTTGTCCTAAGATGGCTCCAAGTTCTCTTGCATCATTTTGTTTCATGTTCAATTTTTACTTTTAATAAATAGTTTAATTCATAATATTTCGTTGTAAAGTATTTGTAGGTAGTTTAATTAAATTGGTTATGAATATGTCTTGGATGTTTAAGGACTGAATGTCAGCCAAATAATAGTTTAGGAGTTGAACTTTTTATAAAGAATGTATTACGACATTCGGAAGGGACTAGTGTCATTTGTTGTCCATGTTTGAAATACGTGAATGTGAAGTCTCAAAATGTTAATGTAGAAAGAGATCATTTATTTTTTAATGGTATCGATGTAAGTTGTATCACTTGGATTTGGCATGGAGAATTAGTTTCTAATGAAAGAAACATTGAAAATGTTTCAAATGAAGTTGAGGTTGAAGACAATGATGTTGATGACCCTGTAGGGATGTTTGAGGCTGCTCAAGATTATTTTACCGACAAATCTCAAGTATTTGAGGAATCACTAGAAGATGCAAAGAAACCATTATACGAAAATTGTAAACATTTTACCAATATATCAAGATTGATTAAGCTTTATAATTTGAAGGCAAAGTTTGCTTGGAGCGATAAAAGTTTCACAAAGCTATTGGAATTGTTAAGCGTTTTATTGCCTGGTCCTAATGAATTTCCGGACATCCACATATTATGCCAAAAAGATTTTAAGTACTTTAGGAATGAAGTATGAAAAGATTCATGCATCTACTAACGACTATTGTTTGTATCGAAAAGAATTAGCTGTTGCAGAACTATGTCCTACTTATGAAATATCAAGATGGAAGGTTCGGATAATGTAAACGAAGATGGGATGAAAAAAAATTCCAGCAAAAGTAATGTGGTACCTCTCTCCCATTCCAAGATTTGAACGAATGTTTCGTAGTAAAGAAATTTCTAAGCTATTAACCTGGCATGCTTCTAGTCATCAAGTCGATCAGTATATACGACACCCAGCTAACACATTATCGTGGAAAGAAGTAGACTTAAGGTGGCCAGATTTTAGTCGTGAAACAATAAATCTTCGTTTCGCCTTATCAACTAGGAGTTAATCCCCACGGTGATCAAAGTACTAGATATAGTTGTTGGCCAGTAATGTTGATGACATACAATCTACCTCCATGGTTGTACATGAAGCTCAAATACCTGATGTTAACTACATTAATCTATGGACCGAAACAACCTGGTAATGACATAGATGTTTACCTAGCTCCATTAGTTGATGATCTAAAAAAGCTATTGAACGTTGGAATCGAATGTTTTAATGCACATCGACAAGAACGTTTCACCTTGAAAGCAATTTTATTGTGGATCATTAATGATTTTTCAGCATATGGTAATCTTTGTGGGTGATTGTTCAAGGCTATCATGCATGTCTAATTGTGGAAACAAAACAACATCTATTTATTTACCAAAAGGTAAAAAGATAGCATATCTCGAACATCAAAAAATTTTACCAATGGGGCACCTATATAGAAGACAAAAAAAATTTAATTCACAACAAGAATTTGAAATAGCTCTCCTGAACCCTTAAATGGTGAAGATTTTCTTGAACAAATAAGTGCTATTGATTTTACGTATGGAAAGAGGAAACTCAGAGAATACCGAAATGGTAATTAACTCTTATTGGAAAAATCAAATTTTTTTCGAATTGGAGTATTGGAAACATCTTCGTGTGCTACATTGTTTAGACGTCATGCATATTGAGAAGAATGTATGCTCTAATATCATTGGAACTTTTCTTGATATTCGAGGTAAAACCAAAAATGGATTAAAACATGTCAAGATTTGGTCGAGCTAAACATCAGAACTGAATTGGCCCAAAAATGATAGAAAAAAGAATATTCTTACCTCCAACATGTTATACACTAACTCGAAACGAGAAACTGAATAAATGTACAACATTAGCTGATATGTAAGTGCTTGAGGGCTATTCATCAATCATAAGAAAATTAGTGTCTTTTATAGATTTGAAACTTTACGGTCTCAAATCGCACGATCATCACGTTCTGATGCAACAACTTCTACCTGTAGCAATTCGTGGTGTTTTGTCTAAACATGTTAGATATGCAATTATTCGTCTTTATTTTTTTTCAACGTTATATGTTGTAAGGAGATTGATTCAACCAAATTAAAAATGTTGCAAGAAGATGTAGTGGTCACTATGTGTTTGTTGGAAAAATATTTTCCCCGTCATTTTTCACAATAATGGTACATCTTATGGTCCATTTTGTAAGGGAGATAGAAATTTGTGAACCTATTTATTTGAGGTGGATGTATCCTTTTGAAAGATATATGAAAGTTTTGAAAGGTTATGTTCGTAATAGAAATCGACCAGAGGGATGAATCGGAGAGAATTACATTGTAGAAGAGTCGATAGAGTTTTATTCTGAATTTTTACAAGGAATTGAATCAGTTCGGTTGCGATCATCCAAAAGAATAACATGTCAAACTATTGATCGCCTACTGTCTGCCACTGATTATATAAAACCTTTCAGAGATATGGTTGATCAAGCTCATTTGTACGTACATCATAATGTAAATGAAGTGCTTCCATATGTAGATCAACATATGAAAATGTTGTCGAGACTGAATCCTACTGATTCAAGAATAAAAACTGGCTTCAAGATGAGCATAATCGTAAATTCAGTTGTTGGTTGCATGATCGAGTATGACTCGCTTTAGAAGTTAGGAATAACTGTGTATCATCTACATTAAGGTGGATAGCACATGAACCACGTTCAGAAGTTAACACATATAATGGCTACATGGTTAATGGTACAGTATCAAACAAAGAAACGTGATGATAATAGAAGCGTGTAAAACAGTGGAGTAATGATAACAGCTGAAACTATACAAGTGACCAGTTCTAAAGACAAAAATCCAATTACATTGGACATGACTTTTTTCAGTGTAATTTAAGAAATACGGGAGCTTGATTATCATAATTTTACCGTCGTCTTATTCAAATGTAATTTGGTGGATAATAATGGAGACTTAAGTTAGACGATATTGGATTTACAACTGTAGACGTTAATCGAATTGGTCCTAAATCTGCCTCTTTCATATTAGCCACACAACCGAAGCAAGTTTTCTACATTAAAGATCACTTAATCCTCAATGGTTTGTGGTCTTAACTCCTTCTCAAAAAACAATAGAAGATGTCAATGAAGTTTGTGGTTATGGCGTTATAGAAAAGTTGTATGATATTGTTGATGAGGACTCATGCACACACATTAGAAGTGATTGTGAGGGTGTATGACTTAATAAATAGGTTTGTGTTATGTTATTTTATTTATGATTTTCGAATTTGATATAGTTATTCTATTTATTAATTTAATCATTTTACTTAAATTCTTTTCATAATCTTTCATAATTTTAACATACATTCTTTTTTTTTATACAGATTGACATTATGTCTAACTCCGAGAGTGATGATAATCAAGTTGAGAACAATTTTGTTCATCATAACAGACATACTAGAGACATCACAGTTATGTGTGATCTTGCACAATCTAGAATTGTTTGTGATCGCCTCGTCATTCAATATAATGTCGAAGGTCAGGAAATCAACAACAGTGCTACTAAATTACAAAGTTACCTTGGGAGTCTTGTTAGGAAATCTATTCTTTTAACTTGTCTTGATGGGTCAAAATATGTCTTTAGCCATCTAAAAAAGAAGATATGGGATTGTTTTGAGGCAAAATTTTACTACTAATATTATAATTTTACTACTATATCAATCATAATATATATAATATATATATATAAGATTAGTGTATTACTAATTTGACTAAATTCAGAACGTTCAGATACAATCTTACAAAATATATCAAAGAATTAAATGATAAGCCTAAACTTCTTGTATTCCCGCGTCGTTTATACATTTACATCCCACAAGATGAATGTGATACGTTTGTTAAAAATCAATTGTCTGATGACTTTAAGGTACTTACTTATGAGTTTTTATTTATATATTCTTGAAAATTTAAAAAAAAAACTTTAAATGTCCTCACCATATATGCCAAATAGAAAAAAAATGAAGATGGATCAAAGAGGCAATCCAACGTTAAATGTCCTCACCATATATCATGGAAGAGATATGCTCATTTGGCTTTGGAGCTCGTAAGTAACAACTATTCTCGTATTATATGTTTCTTCATATAATTATAGTAATCATTATATATATTTAATGTGTGATTAATTTGTATATAGGGTATAAATGATAGTATTGATCCATCATATTGTGCAACTGTATGGAAAGAAGCTCATAAAAATAAGAATAAAGAGATTGTAGACCCATAAGCTATTAAAACAGTCAAACGAATTGTAAGTGTTTGTTGATTATGTTTAACTTAAAATATTATGCTTATACTATACAATTAATAAAAAAAAAGGTTACAGGATGAACTTCATCCGTTGAAGGGTGGTGAAGATGTTTTGACTGATGCATTGGGTACTCCAGAACATCGAGGCGTGTTAGGGGAATAGGTGAATTTATTTCCCATCACAATACTTCAAAAATGGGCGTCAAAAGTTTAATTTCGCCAACCAGCAAATACAAGAAGAATAGTTGTTGGAAGCGTTCAACGGTTCAAAACTGCAAGTGTTGGCAGTAATATATCGATGATGCATGGACATGGTGTCCAAAAGGTAGGAGAAGTTGATTTAAGAGAGGATGCAGAAGTTGATGTCAGAGATGATGTTATAGGGCCAGTGATCCAAGAGCCCATATATGATTTAGGAGAGGTACGATTTTATATATTAACTAATAACTATACGTATCCATTAATATGCAAGTAATTAATTATTGTTTTTTAGGGTACGACATGCCAAGTTGCCCTTGAGTCCATAGATAACATTGTTACCATTGGCACAATGTATGAATCAAGAGGCGCATCTAACAAAATACATGGCATGCCTCTCGGGAAATACAACGTGCAAGTGATGATTGATTTAATTGTAAGTGGCAATGAAAATCTAAACTTACCCATACCTTTGAACGAAGAATTACAGTTTCTTGAACAAGCTATTAACACATTCGTTCCATGGCCTCGTTCATGGGTCATAAGCTCGAACGCCACAAAAAAGGTATGTGTATTTTCATAATGATATGGTTAATATATAACATAATTATACTAAGAACTTATAATTTTTATCACACCCTTCTAAGTCTAACCACGGCTCGAAGGATCAGTCACAACCTTCTGTCTCGCATAAAAGCAAGAATGTTTTATCAGAGTCCCAACGTCAGTCACAATCTTACAGCACAATACTCCCTACAATGTTGAAACTTGTGTATGGTTATGCTCTACAAAATATGGAACAAAAAGAGATACTCCAGCAAACTTGTTCGGGCATGAACATTTTTCCATTCTTGATCGGAACGATATTATCCAGTATGTGGAGATGAAAGAAATTACCTATTATTCCATATTGACATACATAGTGTAAGAAAAGCAATTTATTTAATAATTAAATATTTTTAATATTTCTTATAAATGACTTTTAGAAATTTGACATTCAGGTATTTATGGAGAACATACGATGATAATGTACTTAATAATTATCTCGTATGTGACCAAGCTAGTTTCGCATGTTTTCAAAGGATAAATGAAGAAAGTTTTTTTGAATTTAGCAAATTGGATGAGCATGCTTGCTAACATGAATCAGAGAATACTTTTTCCCTACAACACTAGGTATGATTTATCAATTTAAATTTTGTTAATATACATTTTTTCCAAATTTACATACTTGGTTGATAAAAATGTTTGTTTAATTATCGCAGGCGACATTGGATTTTGATCGTCATACTTCCGTCAGAAAATACGGTATATGTTCTAAATTTTCTAAATCATAAGGAGATAGATAAAGATTTGCAAAAACTCGTAAACGCGTAAGTTTCAATATGAAAAGTTATAAGTTTTTTATTAAGTTTTATAATTCTAATATGAAAATTGTAAACTTTGTTAGTTCCTATCGAATGTGGAGAATAAAACATTCGCTTGAGCGAAGTCAATTGATATGGAAATGTCTGAGGATAAAAATCGAATCGTATTATTGGTTAACATACATTTGTTTATTAAGTTTAGAACTTGTTGGACTAATTATCATAAGTATACTTATAGTGCCTTCGTTAATTGGGATGGGTAGAGTGTGGATTTTATGTTCAGTTGTACATATGAGAGATTATCACCAACACTAACACACACATGAAGAGACTGGTATGTTTTCTATCTATATATATATTTCAAAATGTTATCTTAATTGTTGAATCTTTTATATTATATTAACTTTATATTTCTAATTACAATCATTGTAGTTCATAAACACAAATAACTACACTCAATAAGAAATTGACATTGTAAGAATGGAGTGGGCAAGCTACATAGGTAGTTGTTTACCTATTATGTCATAATTATTGTACATATTGTAGTTAACTGCTTACTTGAATTGATTATGTATACATTACAATAGTTTCTGATAGTGTAATTGGTCAGAATTGATCTGATTTTGCTTAAAATACATATTAGACTTGATATGTACATGTTAACAAGTTCTTGGAATTGCAATATTTCTGTCGTTATGTTGCCAAAATTTAGAGTGAAAAGTATTAGTTTTTAATTACTTTACTACATATTGAAATGAGAGTTAAAAAGAGGTTTTTATGCATATTTAGAAGTGAAAATGAGAATTTAGTTTAGTAAATTAATTTAGTTTTAGATGTCGGATATAAAAGATGTCAGTCATAAAATAATAATGAGACGTCATCGAAAATATTTCATGATTGGGCATACCATTTTGCAAAAAAATTAATTATTGGTTTTCTATGTCAGGCACAAAAGATGTCATGCGCAAAAGATGTCGGGCATATAAGATGTCGGGCACAAAAGATGTCGCGTATATAAGATGTCACGCACTAACGATGGTGGGCTACTAGACATCTATTGTGACCGACATTTTTTAGAATAGATGTCATCTGAATAGATGTCGGGCACGGGCCCGACATCTTTTATAATAAATGTCGGTCAACGCTCTACATCTATTCTCTTGATTGTAACAGTTCATGAATCTCTTCATAATGCATTCATAATGCACTTACAATCTTCTTGGCATAATAGGTAGATATCAAAATTTCCTTTGAACTAGGCAATAGAGTGCTTAATAGTTCTAACCACTCTGTGGAACTGTTATTTAGTAAAATTATTACAACTTGGGTATAATGGTTTTTTGACATCATATAATGATAGCTCAAATATTGGGATTTGTCGTTAAAATAATCGTGTGCAGCTTCAAACATTCGTATTTGGTCATCTAAATCCTCATCTACCATTTGATCGATTGGAATACTTTCAATATTACTTCCTTTCCCGATACAAATTCTTCATGCCAAATCTATATGTTATAACTTTGATCGGTATCATTTACAAATAAATGGTCTCTTACTACATTCACATTTTGGTACTTGACATTCACACATTTCAAACATGGGCAACAAACGACATTTGACCCTTTCGAATGTCCTAACACATTATGTATAAAAGTCTCTACTCCTAAACTATATTTTGGTGACATCCGATCCTTAAGCATCCACGCCTTATCCATGTCTCAACTAAATTTATACCTATACAAGTTAAAAATCAAACACAAATTTGAATTTTAACTTTATCTGATCTATTCCACCAGTGCAACAACATGATTATATAAGAAGTAATATTAAAAATAATCGACTGAGTTAAAAGATATATTTCATAGAGATCATCCAATATCTATCAAAGTTCTTTAAAAAATCTTTTTTTAACATATTTCTTATATATTTTATAGTTCGGTTCCAAGAAATAAAAGAGAAAATATCAAAGTTACATGAAACTAAAAGTTAAACTTAGACCTAAAAATTATACAAAAGAAAGTTAAACCTAACACTACAAATTAAAGTTAAACATGTATACTATCTCACATAATTCATATAAATTAAATTTAAACTTAGTACTAAAAAAAATTTAAATGGAGAAAGAGGTCCTCACATAATTAGCACAAAAATGAAATGAACCCGTGAAACCTTCATATTATTCATATAATTTCCATACCTTTTTTTTTTCATTTTCAAAAGTTAAAAAATTGAAAAGAAAAAATAAACAAAAAAACAAATGCATGTTACCTGTAAAATGTGGAAAATGAGGTGTAAGAGAAGGGCCCATCTTCGATAAATGTAGCCGTTGCTGCCGCCGCCGAGGGGAGGAGAAATGATCACCGTTCAACCAAGGTGAAATAGAAAGAATAGGGTTTTTGAGAGAGAGGATAAACAAAAGGAATAATTTGTGAGTTTTTAGAGATGAAAGAAGAAAGAAGAAAGAAAATGA
Organism: Cyclanthera cordifolia; assembly: GCA_037832605.1. Lineage (NCBI taxonomy): Eukaryota > Viridiplantae > Streptophyta > Magnoliopsida > Cucurbitales > Cucurbitaceae > Cyclanthera > Cyclanthera cordifolia. The sequence goes on along the minus strand of JBBMEG010004505.1, from coordinate 25,578 downwards.
AGATTTGAGATAAAAAGGAGAAAGAAATGAGAAATGATGCAAGGGTTTGAATTTGAGATGGAGAAGATGAATGTGTGAGAGTTTGTAAGGGTTTGAGAATATTGGTCTTGGGTAAGTGAAAAAGGAAGAGTGGGAAAGTGAAAAGAAAAAGTGGGTGTCGGTTTTGGGGGGAGAAAAAAAAAAGGGAAAAAGGTGACGGACTTTTGGTGTCAGGCGCTTGTCACCAATCATATTGGTGTCAGTTGTAATGGTGACGGGTTGCCCGACACCAAAAGTCCGTCACCAAATGCCTAACATCTATATTATCCGGATTTTTTAATTCTTTTTGAGAATTCGTCACATATTTTTTATTTGGTTGTAGTGAGCAAAGAAGTGTGCCTTTGTTGAAGTTGCTCTCAATATTTCTTAAGTTGTCCTTAGAAATAATCATCATGGTAATGCATCATCTACAATAGACATAATCGTCATGGTCATGCATTATCTACACTTGTCAGATTATCTCGTCAACTCTAATCGCTAAACCAACCTCACTTGGGCCTTTTTTCACCAGCTTAATCTTCGATTGAACAGCCATTGATATTAGCTTGCTTTGGTTTCCTCTCCATTTCAACTTCTGGTAATGGTTGAATCCCTTGCCTTGTCCTAAAGCAGTAGTATATCTCGAGAAACACATTTTCTTGACTTTTGTATTTACCAATTTTTGAATTTCAAAATAGTGTAAGAATCCAACATGATACGAATCCATCCATCATCTTATTGAACTCACATGAAAGAGTAAGTACATGAAGTAAGAAAAAGTAGATTCTAGAGATTTTTAATTACAATGCAGAATTTAAATAATAGTTTTTCTAGATTTTTTATTTTGGTACTTTTTAAGTTCAAATTTTGTCAAACGTGAGACCTTTAATATGAGTTTGTAAAGTGCATTTAAAGCATATTTACCTTTTGTCTAGCATTTAAGCCTCTCAATTGATGTACAATCGACTTTTGGCTTCCTAGGTCTTATTTCCACAAAATGCATTTAAGAGCTTTTTTAGACTTTTTGTATTCCAAGCCATACACGAAATTTTTTCCATAAAAAGGGTTTGTAATACCTCATTTTGGAGAAAATATTGATATCAAAACTTGAGTTTTCTTGACCCCATTTGGTGTTGTATTTTTTCAAATATTGCTTTAGGGTTGAATGTAAAATCAATGCATTTGATTAGTCTTTATCAAACTAATTCTGGAGTGAGTTGTCTTAGGATCTAAGAGTGACTATCATAGGTTCTAAGTGTGATCTATAAGTTTCACCATTCTAACTGGGATCAAGTGTTGAGTTTTCCATATTTGTGAGTTTTTGCAAGGATCCTAGAAGAATCTCTAGTTTTGTAAAACCGAGCAACGTTGAAGCTTATCACAACATCTACTACCATACCTTCCATGATTACAAAAATAAGCAATGCTTTAGCTTATATCAGCATTGTATCACAAGAAGTCGACATCAAAATTGTTTTAATGAAATGCATCCAAATGTAAGCTTTCAGAATCAAATACGTAGCTTGAAGTGAACATGTCTCTAGTGTAATCTTCCAAGGTGCTCTTGGTTTAGCAATAACCTCAAGACATATTTTTAACTAATCTTTGATTGGTTTAGACATCAATGCTTTGAACTTCTCAACTTCAGCATTCAATAGCCTAAACATCTCATCCACACCACATCATCCCAAATAATCTCTGTACCTTTCATGTGGAACTTCAGACTTTCTTATTGACAATTCCAGTATAGAACTCTATCACCCATGCAGAATGAACCTCTTCGGTAGGCCAATATATTTGACTCCATTCTATATTGTGGATCGCGTCAGCAGTGGGTTATGGCATAGCAACAAAGCTTTATCGGAAGGCATGCTCTTGTAGAAACAGCCTTTGCCGCACAGATTATAGTCTTTTCTCAATGAGATTTGTGTTCAACACTACTGCCACTTTCTCCACCCTGCATGCCCTTAACATAGCACAATAGATTTCCATAAAATCTGTTCTTTCAAGTGTCTCAGACATCTCTTCAATCTTATCTTCGACTTCTTCTTCAACTCTCCGACTTCCTTAACTACATCAAATTGCACAGTAGTCAGCAATACTTCTTCCTCACTCTCAACAATTTCTTCCCTTTCTTGATTTTCTTCCTCAATATTTTCTATTACAATGGCCATCTCCTCGCCGACCGCCATCACTTCATCTTTATCAGACTCTTTTTCTTGATTCGTCTCTTCACAAACTTCTTTCTCAACCTCTTCTTCAGCATTGTTCTCTTCTTCCTCAACTCCACTACACCATTTTCCTCTGCTTCAGATTGGCAGCAACAACTTCTTGCATGGCCACTTCTTCAACAGCACTGGTCTTTGCAACAACAGTTTCAGCAGAAACCTCTTCAAGAACTTAGACGGTGATAGTAAACACCTCTTCTTCAACTACTTCCAAGGCTCGGGATGATTCTTCTTCTGATTCCCCGAAGTTGATCTTCTTCTTTGTACCTCTCTTGGCCTTAGAGGCCACCATAGTGAGGGCTTTACCGCTTCTTGTTCTTTCCATCTCAAATTCTTGGCTTAGGATTCCAGAAATCGAAAGAAAACATTTGAATGGGTTTTGAAAATCTCAATCGTTCAAAAACTTGATAGCGTAATGAATTCGATTCAAAGGTTTGCTATTTAAAGGCAAGGGAAATGACGTGAATTACAACGGTACCACTTTTTCACATCGAATTCTTCAACCTCAAAACCGCTCCAACCAAATCATTTTGTTTCTTCAACTGAACCGACGCTTTACTTCAGCTAACAACTAGAATAATTCTGGTTCATAAAATAAACGCCAAATTCAAAAATCGCGACGCATGGGCCCACTGACTATAACATTTGATTTTCTGAAAATTCAACCCGTCGTTTTTACATGGAAATCTTCTTGGGCCTAGCATTTTTCTTCTCAATTTATTGTAAAGAATAAAAAGATTGTTGCCTTTTTAAAACTCTCTGTTTCTTTTTATTTTTAATTTAAAACATGTATCAAATAAAAAAATGACACACATTAACCACTAGACAGATATTTACACTACAAAATTCATCAATTTTACACTATAGACAACATATACAACACATATGAATTACTAATTTTCCTGTCTCTGAAAATAAAATAATCAATTAGAATACCAGTTAGCTCTAGCAATTCATTTCTTCAATCTGTGGTTAAAGACTGAGTAGAATTTTATCTCTTAAAATCTCCTCCTCAATAATGTTTCAAACGATGACCATTCACCATGAACTCTGTTTAATAGGATTTCTAAATTTCACACCTCCATGATTGAAAACATTGATAACCTCAAAAGGACTAAACCATTTAGATTTAAGCTTTATAGGAAAAAGTTTTAAACTAGAATTGTACAATAATACTGGTTGGCCTGCTACAAATTGCTTGGACAAAATTATGTTGTCATGCCATTTTTTAGTTTTCTCTTTATAAAGTTAAGCATTTTCAAAAGAGAAAACTTTAAATTCTTCCAATTCTAAAAGTTGCAGCATTCTTGTAGGCCCAATTAATTAAGAATCTAGATTTAGCTCTTTCAAAGCCCAATATGCTTTATGTTCCAACTCTAAAGGTAAGTTGCTAGCTTTATCAAAAACTATCATGTAAGAAAACATTTCTAATAGTGTTTTAAATGAAGTCGTATAAGCCTACAATGAATCATCTAACTTACTAGACCAATCTTTTCTATTTGGATTAACCACTTTTTCAAGAATTGCCTTTATTTCCCTATTGGATATTTCTGCTACTTGTTCGTTTGGGGTGATATGTTGTAGTAATCCTATGAGTTACGTTATATTCTTAAGCACAGATGCGAAAGCTATATTTACAAAAATGAGTCCCTTCATCTTTTATGGTAGCTATGGGTGTCTCAAATCTTGTAAATATATGCTTATGTAAAAATTTAATTACTATTTTAGCACATTGTTTGCACTAGCAATCACTTCTACCCATTTGGAAACATAATTCACAACCACTAAAATATACAGATTCTCATTCGAAGATGAAAAATTTCCCATAAAATTTGTTCCCATACATTAAATAACTCTACTTCAAGAATGTAATTTAAACGCATTTCATCTTTCTTACCTATATTACCTTTTCTTTGGCCTTTGTCATAGGCTTTAGCCAAATAATGAGCATCTTTAAAGATAGTTGGTCAAAAATATCCATATTGGAATATATTGGTTGTTGTTCTAGCTCCTCCAAAATGACTACCATACGCAAGTGCATGGCATTCTCTTAAGATGTCATTACTCTCGTTTACAGCGACACATCTCGTGATTATATAATCTGCACATTGCTTATACAAGTATGGCTTATCCCAGAAATAAGACCTTACTTCATTCAAGATTTTTTTTCTTTTGGTGGCTATTCAACCATGTAGGCATCACATCACTAGCAAGAAAGTTAGCAAAATTCACAAACTGGGGTGTCAGATTTCTGAACACTCGTGATTACAAACAACTATTCATTAGGAAAATTTTCTTGAATATCAAATTGATTAAGCAGTACATGTGTTTTCTCTATTCTAGATAAATGTTCGGCTACCTTGTTTTCACTACCTTTCTTATCTAATATATCCACATCAATTTCTTTTAATAACAACACCCACCTAATCAACCGAGGTTTTGTTTTAGCTTTTGTCATAAATATTTGATAGCTGCATGGTCTATATAAACTATAACTTTAGATCTTATGAAAATAAGACCTAAACTTACTAATGCAAATACTACAACTAACATTTTCTTCTCAATTGTGGTGTAATTCTTTTGATCATCATTTAAAGTCTTACTTGTATAATAAATTAGATGAATTTACTTATCCTATTTTTTACCTAGAATTGCACCAACAAAAAAATTGGTGGTGTCACACATTAACTCGAAAGGTTTGTTCCAATTAGGGATAACAATTATCAGAGCTAAGGTTAAGGCTTTCTTAAAAATATTAAAAGTAGAGATACATTCATCATCGAAGTTAAACATGTGATTTTTCTCTAGCAATGAGCAAAGAGGTTTCAAAAAATTTTAAATGTCTTTTATAAACCTCCTATAAAATCTAGGATGTCCTAAAAAACTATTGACACCTTTTACACTCTCTTGAATAGTTTAATTTTTTTAATCTCCTCGATTTTAGCCTTATCTACCTGGGTTCCATCTTTTGAAATTTTGTATTCTAAACCAATACCTTCTTTACCATAAAATGACAGTTTTTCCAATTTAAAACAAGGTTTGTTTCCTCACATCTCTTTAAAACTCTCTCAAGGTTGTTCAAACATGCATTAAATGACTCATCTATTACTGTAAAATCATCCATGAAAATCTCAACTATATGTCCTACCATGTCAAAAAATATGGCCATCATGCATCTTTGAAAGGTTAGTGTGGCATTACAGAGCCCAAATGACATTCGTCTAAAAGAAAAAATTATGTATGGACACGTAAAGGTTGTATGATTTCTTGGGTCTATGGTGATCTGATTATAACCTGAATAGCTATAAAAAAAAAAACAATAATACTCTTGACCACATAACCTATCCAACATTTGATCTATATATGTGAGAGGGAAATGATCTTTCTTAGTTGCTTTATTCATTTTTCGATAATCCATGCACACTCAGCATCCAGTAACAGTTCTTGTTGGAATAAGTTCATTCTTTTTATTTCTCACAACTGTGACACCACCCTTTTTCGGCACACTGTGCACTGGACTCACCCAATTGTCGTCTAAAATAGAAAATATCACTCACACATCTAACCACTCAATAACTTCTTTCTTAACTACCTCTTTCATAGTTGTGTTAAGTTTTCTTTGGTGTTCTACAAACTTAAAATCTTCATTCTTCAAATTTATTTTGTCCATACAAAAAGTTGAGCTTATTCTTTGTATCTTTGCTAAAGTCCAGCCTATTGCCTTTTAGTATTTCTTAAGCATTTCAATCAATTTCTTTTCATGCTCATACGATAACTTAGCCGAAATGATAATTGGCAAAGTCTCATCTTTTTCCAAATATGCATACTTTAGATGTTCTCGCAGTTGTTTCGATTCCAACTTAGGGGTTGTTCAATTGAAGGTTTCATAGAAGGTGATGATGTTTCATTGAGGTCTAGAGCCTAAAACTACATTACATGTTCTTGAATTTTACAAATTTCCAACTCATCTGCAACTATACTCAATTTCTTTTCGTTATCTATTGTAACAATTGATGAATCACAATGTTGTGGCCTTTCTTTTTCCAAAATTTCTTCCACTAATTCATCAACTACATTTACAGTTGCACATACTTCAATATCAGCAGGGTACTTCATAGAGTTAAAGACGTTGAATTGGATCTGTTGATCATTGATCTTTAAAGTAATTGTCCCTTCGTAAACATCTACAACAGTCCTTCCCATTTTTTAGAAATGGTCTTCCAAGGATAATTTGGATGTCTCTATCAGCCTCATAATCTAAAATGATGAAATCTGCTGAAAAAAAAAAACTTGTCCACTTGGACTAGAACATCTTCCAGTTTCCTTTCAGGCTTGGTAATAGATCTATCTGCCAATTTCAATGTCACAATAGTGAGCTTGTCCTAATTCAAATCTTCTATAGATTGATAGTGGCATTAAGTTATACTTGCTGTCAAGTCTCACATAGCTTTGCCCAATTGTTGACCACAAATCGAAACTAGGATCATGAATGCTTCTGGGTCTCTTTCCTTTATTAGGAGTTTATTCTTAACTATAACACTATATTCTTCATTTAAGGAAACTATTTAAAACTCCTCAATCCTAGTTTTATTTGTCAAGCCTGTTTTAAAAACTTCATGTAGTTGGGCATTTGTCTTAAAGCATCTTCTAGAGGAAGATTAATGTGAATTCCTTTCAAAATATCCATGAATTTCTCAAAGTGTGTTATCTTTGAATTTTTCTTTAATCTCTGAGGGAAAGAAGGTGGTGAAGGCAAGGTTGAAATTTCAATTCCTTTACCTTTCGCTGTAGCATTAACACTTCAGATTCCACTCACTTCTTTCTTCTCCACTTTTTTCTTTGATTCTTTCTTCACAGGTTCATCCTTTTCGTTCATTTGTAATATTCTCACTACATTTATCTCTTTTTTTTTTCTTCTAAGTTCCAAACAATCTAAAAATTCTTCTAGATCTCCTAACTCACATCCTTTAGGTTTTGTTCTTTCTCGCTCAAGGCTCTCAATCACTTCGATTGCTTGTAGTTGCTCTTTACCTTTATTTTTAGAGGACTCTGTATCAGAAGGTAATTTTTCTTGGGGTCTTTGTTTAAGTTCATTGGCTATTTGTCCTATTTGAACCTTAAGGTTTTTCATAGTCGAATGTTGACTCAACATCATAGCCTCATTCTTCGCAATATATTATTTCGGCATACTTTCTATCGTACTTCCACTTTGTTGTGGCACATGGGGCTTTTGGTAAGGAACATTTTGGTTCTGCTGATAACCTTGGTTTAAAGGCATATTTTGATTACCAAAATTTTGTGAACCTTTAAACGGTTTCTGATAATAAATTTGATTTCCATATGATCCTTGTTTCCCCATGGTTAATATTTACATTGGTTGAAATGATTTTCAAATTGGGTTTACCTGTGGTCAATCTACATGATTGAAGCAGGGTTTTAAAACACATAAATCATAATGATGTGCATCTCCACAAAAAGTACGAGATCTCCCCTATAGCTAAGGAATTCAGTTAACCAGGTGAGCTGCAACAGTAGAAGCTATGTTATTGGTTTGAAGGATTTTTAAGGTATCTGCCATGGAGGCAATTTGAGCATTAGGTGCACTAATTCCTTCAATATCTACCTTAGGACCAACTTTGTGTCGGTATCCTCTTGCATTTTTCCATTGACAATTTTTTTGAGCTATGCTCTCCAGTATTTCATGACTTCATTGTAAGTTTATGAAAATAGAGCTCCATTTGTTGAGGCATGTAAGACTAATTTAGTATTAGAATCTAGTCCATGGTAAAAATGCTCTAGCTGAACACATAAGGGTATTCCATGATGTTGACAAGTCCTAAGTAATCTTTTAAATCATTACCAACTTCAGTAATGGACTCTTCATCACCTTGCTTCAAGTTCATGATCTGATTCTTTATTTTCACATTCCTAGTAGGTGAATAGTATTTAGCTAAGAACTTAGCTTCCAATTTAGTTCTAACTACCCCCTAAGGAAATAAGGTCAATCTAAGATTATCTTGTGTAACATCACGAATCCTAAATGAATCATAAACATTCATGAAAGCTCGAAGATGTTGATTAGGGTCCTCTATTGGAGTTCCCTGAAATCGCCTTAAGGTTTGTAACATCTAAAACATTATAGAATTAAGTTCAAAAGATTTAGCAGTAATCTGAGACTTAATGGTTTGACGTTGTAACTCTTCTAAACCAGGCAATGCATATGATATAAGTGCTCTCTCTCTATCATTAGCTACAAGTATTAGATTTTCATTCACACATTCGATAACACTTTCAACATTCATAACAAGTTCAACTTTGATATCAGCATTACGATTACCTTGATTTGTTGTGGTCATTCTTCTTCCTCTAAATAACCTTCAAAACTATCTTTCTGGTTCTTCGTAAAATATAATTCTTACTCACGATCAGCATCGTTCATATAGCTCTTGACGTAAATTAAGTCTCAATAGATTTAAAAAGTAAAATACTTGACTAAGTTCCCAACAACTGCGCCAAAAACTTGTTGTTGACTAGATTAACCTCACATTCCTTTGATATAATTATAAGTTTTCTAGGACATGCAGGTTTTTATAGGAGGTTCGTTAAAGATTTTTCTAAAATTTCTAAATCTCTTTGCTTGTTGTTGGAGCAAAATCGTGGTTTTAACTTCGATGATGATTGTGTTTCTATTTTTGATGTTTTGAAAAAACCTTAATTTCAGCACCACTAATAGCTATCCCCATTTGGAACAGACCATTTAAGTTAATGTGCAACGCTAGCGATTTTGCTTTTGGCACAGTTTTGGTTCAGCGAGGGGAGAAATTGATTCATTCTATTTACTATGCTAGTAAGACTTTGATTGAGGCACATAAAAATTATAACACAATTGAGAAGGAAATGATAGTTGTAGTATTTGCGCTTGATAAATTTAGATCTTATTTGATAGGATCTAAAGTGATAGTTTACAATAATCATGCAGCTAGCAAGTATTTATCACAAAAGCTGATGCTAAACCTTAGTGGATTAGGTAAATGCTTCTTTTACAAGTGTTCAGTGTGGAGATTTTAGATAAAAAGGTAGTGAAAATCATTTGTCTACAGAAAAACCAAAGGTTTTGCGCAAGCAATTGGGAATCCACGAAAATTTTCCTGATGAACAGTTATTTGCATTACGAGTGTTCAGTAATCTGACACTCCATAGTTTGTTGATATTGCAAATTACCTAGCTAGTGATATTATGCCAACAGGGTTAAGTGGCCATCAAAAGAAGAAATTCTTGTACGAGGTCAGAAGTATTTTTAGGATTAATCATATTTATATAACTAATGTGCTGATTATATTATTTGAAGATGTGTAGTAGAGAGCGAAAGCAAGAAGATTCTTTGAAAATGTCATGCATTTGCATACTGTGGGCAATTTGGAAGGGTCGGAACAATAATTAAGGTATTTCAATCTGGTTATTTTTTGCCTACTAATTTTAAAGATGCTCGTTACTTTTTTAAAAAAATTGTGATAAATGACAACGAAAAGATAACATAGGGAGAAAAGATGAAGACCTTTGAATCATATTCTTGAAGTTGAATTGTTTGATGTATGTGGAATAGATTTCATGGGACCATTTCCATCTTCAAATGGAAAATGTATACATTTCGTTGTATACATTTTCCATTTCGTTGCTGTAGATTATGTTTCTAAATGGGTTAAAGCAATTTTTAGTGCAAATAATGATGCTAAGACTTTTTATTAAATTTTTACATATGCATATATTTACAAGATTTGGAACTTCTATAGCTGTCACAAGCGATGAAGGGACTCATTTTGTAAATAGAGCTTTAGCACCAGTATTGAAGAAATATAATATCACACATAGGATTGCTACAAACCACCCCCAAACCAATGGACAAGCAGAAATATCAAATAGAGAGATAACAAATATTTTAGAAAAGGTGGTTAACCTAATGGGAAATATTGGTTTATTAAGTTAGATGATTCTTTGTGGGCATATAGAACTTCATTCAAAACACCCGTATAAATGTCTCAAGAAAGTCTTTGGTAAAGCCTGCCACTTACTTCTAGAGTTGGAACACAAGACATATTGGGCTTTAAAAGAATTGAATTTGGATTCTAAGTTAATTGGGCCAGCAAGATCGCGACAGATATTAGAACTTGAAGCGTTTAGAAATTTATCTTTTGAAAGTGCAAAACGTTATAGAGAGAGAAAAAATGGCTTGAGAACATAATTTTTCACCAACAATTTGGAGCAGACCAACAAGTATTATTGTATAATTTTAGGTTGAAACGTTTTCCTGGAAAACTTAAATCTAAGTGGTCTCACCTTTTATAGTCACACATGTATTCATTCATGGAGCTGTGAAGATTCAAAATCTAATAGATCAGACTGAATTTACTGTTAATGGTCATAGGTTAGAGCATTAATAGGGAGAGAATTTTAAGAGATGAAATTTCTCTCAGCCTTTTAACAACCGATTAAAGAAAGAAATTGTTGGAGCTATCTGATATTCTTATTATATATTTTATTCCATAGTCATGAAAGGTTAGTACAACTTTGTTGTGAATAATGTCTATAGCTTATATAGTTGATGCGTTTACATTTTAATGTAAATAATTTGTTAAGTGGTTTAGTGTGATTTAAATTTGTAAGACGTAAATATGTCTTTTGTATACGTTTTTTAATAATGTTTTAAGACACCAATCAATTTTATTCTTTAAAGGTGGTAGGAGAAACGCTAGGCTCAAGGAGATTTGTGTGAAAAAAAATGAGAGAGTTTTATTGCAAAAGTTGATATTTTCATCAATGAGCTATAGTGTAGTTTTCAAAGGAAAGTTATTTTAAGAAAACCGAAAAGAAAACTCATTGGTTCGAGCTTGAATAAAAGCATCGGTTTGTCTAAAGCAGTTTGGAGATTGAAAAAGCAGTGGAAAAAGAAGAGTAGGGTTGCATTTCTGACGTTTCCTTTGCCTTTAAATACAAAACTCGCGAACCCAAATTTTTACGCTTTCTAGAAATCCCTTGTCGTAAAATGTTGCTGCTTTTTGAAATTTCATTCTTCGTTCGATACGAACCTTAATTCTCTTAATGGCAATAACCAGAAGTGGAAAAGCCCACGTAATGGTAGCCTCTGTGGATAAGAGGAATGCGAAGAAGAAGTTTGCATCCGCTGAAGGGAAGGAAAAAATTCTAATGCTTCTTTAGTGGTAATTGATGAGGTCGTGACTATTGTGGTTGCCCAAGTGCTTAAAGACATCTCTGCCAAACAAACTATGGCATAGATGGATGCCATGTATGTGGAGGATCTTTTGATCTAAGAGGCCGGTGAATAAGTTGAAGAAGAAGAGGGTGTTGTTGAAGAGAGAGTGGAACAAGAAATTCAAGAAGAAAATGAGGCGGGATAAGACATTCCTGAAAAAGAGTCTGAAGAAAATAGGATGAAGAAGTCATTTCTAAGGGCGATTTTGAAAAGTCTGAAGCAATGCCTGAGGTTATTGAATAAGAATTTGTTGTACCAAAGAGATGCCCAGTGAAGATGGAGAATCTGAAAAAGAAATTGTTGAATAGGGAGTATTGCTGACCACTGCCGAACAAGTTGATGTAGTGAAGGTTATTGGCGAGTTAATAATAGATTGGAATGATTCAAACAATGAGATCGAAGAGGTGTCACCGATATAAGATGTGCGTGGGAAGGTGGTAATGAAGACTAAGAACACTATTTTTAGAGTTTGCACCACGGGCCGGGGGATGGGTGTTCAGAGCGGTTAATGAGAAACTGATTCAAAAGAGACTCCAAATGCTGTAGTGAAGGTTATTTTTACAAGATCGTGATTTTCCAAGAAACCTTGCAGTCATATCGAAGTCTATTATAGACGCAATTAGGAATTGGTGTTGGAGTCAAGTTTGCTAGCCCACTAGGGAAATAAGATGTGAATGGGTCAGAGAGTTCTATGCTCGTATTACTTACAAGAAAATTTTTTAGTCTCAAGTTAGAGGAACAAGGATAATATGGAGTGCGAAAGCATGGAACAAGATGTTCTAACTTCCTATTATTAGAGCATAAGTGTTTAGAGCATTAAAGTCAAGGCCAACTGAGGATCAATCTAAGAGGTGTTTAGAGGTGATTGCAACACCTAGAGCTAAATGGAAAGTCTCACCCGAGACTTGTTCTGTTATTTATTTAAAATTCTGCATTGTAATTAAAAATCTCTAAAATCTTCTTGTTTTTGCTTCTTGTACTTGCTCTTCCATGAGAATACAATAAGTCGTTGGTTGGATTCATATTATCCCTCTTTCTTTAAAATGATTTCTTGGAGCATCCCACTTTTCTGCCATTCTCTTTGCTTAGGCAAGTTTCTTTTTTCTCAATCAATGTTGTCCTGAGAACTATGAGAAGGTTAGCGGATTCAACATGAATGTTTATCTTTGATGGGACTTGTTTTCTAAAAGAGGTCTCATGGAAGTTGTAAAATGAGAGAATTCAAGCGTCAAGAAAAAATGAGAAAGTCCAAGCATGAGTCGAGTGTTAGATTTAAGAGAGAACTAGTATATGAAGGGGATTACTAAAGCAACTAAATGCCTAGGATAAAATTCCTTACTAAAGCAATTTTGAAGAAGTAGTGGTTAAGTGAATAGCAAAGAGAGTTATATGAGATTTAATTTCTTTTTTGCAGCATTTCTTTGATTTGATGATAATTTTGAGAATCATGAAAAACTTAGATATATCTCTTATATTTGAGCATATGCTGTTATTCAGACTATGTTGGAGCAATCACAAATTGAAAATTTTTGTATTCATTAAGATTGATTGAGCTTGATTTGTTTTTTTTATATTGTTTGTTGAAATAATTCTTTTATTACTCGAGAATGAGCAATAATTCAAGTTTGGAGATGTAATAACTCTCAGATTTGAGAGTTAATTGCTAGTTATTTAGGAGTTTTTCAGAGAAATTGATGTTAGAATTGAGATTACATTATGAGTTTAATTGTGGAAGCATTGTTATTTGTATTCATTCATGTAATTAGTGAATTATGTGTTACTTATGATTTTTCAGCAATTATTTGATGTTTGTGCATGAATGTGTGATTAAGCATTTGTTGATCATGTGAGCTAAGTTTTGGAATTATTATTGCTTAAGCAGATATTTTGGATTATCAAGTGAAAAGAAGATCATTGGATATGATTAGTTGGAATATTATGTTGGAAGAGAGAAAATGAAGAAAAGAGTTGTTGGAAAAATGTGCGCTTCTATTAAACGTGTATCATAATCGTATGAGTGACGTGAATCTCAATGTTGGCTTATTAGATCTCATTCGTTGATGAAATCTTGTATATATTGAGAATTGCACGAGCAATAGAGAGAATCCTAGCCTCTATCCATTGTCATTTTACATTCTTTAAATTTAAATTTTAGAGAGCGTTTTAGTGATTTCTTAGCGTTAGCGATTAGAGACAAAGGGAGAATTCAGATCTAGAATCACTGGTTTTGGTGCTCTTCGATATAATCCTTCTACTTGCTTTTGTTTAATTTTTGTAATCGATTAAGTTTTTGTATGAACTTTTTCTTTCAACGCATTTGAATTTGATTTTGAAGTGTGACTTGCAATTGTGTTTAGTTTTGATTGTTGATCTTGTTTTTCTATCACGATTTTAGTGTTTGATCATGATTCTGATGCATTTGATACTTCGACCGTTTCTATTATGATTTCAAGCTAAATCAATTCGGTAGGATTAGGTTTTAGTGATTTCGGATTGTGATAGGAATGAACCAAAAGATGTCAAATTATCATATTTTATTGTAGAAATTTAATTACATTTCGCCTGACAAGCCATTTATGATTTTTGATTCAGTAATTACTGCAAGAGAAGAGTTATAGAATAGAACTGCATTGCATAAATTAGGTTATCAATATTTACCTTGTTATTTGATTAGGAGTCTGAGATGGCCTTAATACTAATGTTGTTGGCTAGAGTTGCATATATGAATTCTGTATTTTGAGAGAAAATATTTGTTGAAGTATAGCACTTGTTTGCTTCTTAATTACCTTTTAAAGTTCAATGTTGTAGCAATATGTTATCATTAATCCAAATCTAGCCGATCTTATGATTCTTGGGAAGTTCTCGCATGTTTATTGTTATGTTATCAATTAATTGTACGTTTACATTCCAAATATAGATAGACAAAATTTTCTAACATATTCAACGCAAGTTCAAAAAGTATCATTCAAGTCTCTATAGAAGTATGACCCTTATTGAAACTTGACTACAATACGATAGTGTATACTTGCACATATAAATTCGATCTCGAGTAGTTTTATTCTAACAAAATATATTGCTAAAGAAAAGGTATTTGACGTCGATCAAGTCGTAACAGTTTCTCATTGTGGTTTGTTGGTTAATGATAGCTGCATTAGTCTTTATGATATATTCTTTGAACATGTTTTTCACCGAAGTTACAAGAACTTGTTGTTGACAGTTCGTCTTTTGAAAGTTATGATTTTGTAGTTTTGTTAGATTCCATACCCACGATGTTGATTTTCATAAGTGGAAGAATTGTTTGCTTTTGGTTAAGATATGAGATTGTTCAGTGCACCCCTTAGATTTGACCAAGAGAAATTAGGATGATTCCTCCCTCCAGGTGTATAATTGCTAGGGTATAAATAATAATTTAAACACGATTTAAAGGGATGTCCAACTTCCATATACATGACAACAACTGGATTCTTAGGATAACTACAACAACTCTCTAGCTCAACACAAATCACACAGCTTTTCTCCAATGATTGACTGATTATTGATGCATTCTACAATTGTTATGGTTGCAATTGAAAGTTTTCATTGCATTGGCCATTGTGGTCATTTGCACTTGAATAGATGTGAGTGCATCAGAGTCACTTTTCTCACTTTTCTTGGCTATGGTTTTGCGAGGTTTGATCTATGGGTAATTATCCATTGATATAGTTTCTAGAACATTATAGGCTTCATTGTAAGTCTTCCTAAGCAAAGAATCATTCACGGATGCGTCTAGCATCACTCTAATAGCTTGTTCTAACCCATTGTAAAAATGTTCCATTTGAATAAAATAAGGTAGACCATGATTAAGACACTTTCTCAAGAGCTTCTTGAATCTTTGCCAGATTTCACTAACGGTTTCATCCTCATATTGCCTAAATATAATGATTTCATTTCTCACTTCTACATTTCTACTACGAGAATAATATTTGTAATAAATTTCTCAACTAGTACTGTCTCCCAATATGCTATAGTGTCATGAGGCAAAGTATCCACCAAGACTTCAGCATCGTCTCTTAAGGAATATGGAAACAACGTTAGCCTCAGGCCATCTTCTGTTACATCGGGTATCTTGAATGAATCACTAACCTCCAAGAATGATCTCAAGGGTTGATGTGGATCTTAAGATGCAAAACCATTGAATTGATCAATGATTTGTAGCATTTGAATATTATAGGCTTCAACTCAAAAGATCTTGCTTATTTCAGGCCTTACAATGCCTAGGGTTAAAATATTGGCTATAGGGTTTGCAACCCTAATAGTTCTATTCATATCATCCACTAACGGTTTGGGGTTAGCATTCACATTGCAGTTAATATTTTGTCAATGTTAGGCGCATTCGGTATATTAGGTAAATAGTTACATCCTTGTTGAGCCATTTTGATTCTTTTATTCTTTCACTATTCTTTACGTCTACGGAGATAAGTTTTGTCGATTTTAGGATCAAATTCGAAAAGAGTCCCTGACATCAGCGCCAAAAAACTTAATGGGAACGCCAGAGCAGCGCTAATGTTTAAATCTATTTAGGATTTAGTTCGCATTAGATATGTTTTAAACATCACCATGGCACTTAAAAACACATGTGTATTGTGTCAATGGTATCAAGAAATAAATATCCAAGTCATCACTTTAAGAAGCGATTATTTTAGTAACATCATATTCGGGATTGGGCAGGGTAAAGAAGCATAAAAGTGTGGTGGATTAAATTGGAATGCAGGTGCGGAATACATATAAAATACGACCAGCATTGTCTTCAGACAAACAACTCACTATATTGAAACTGTGCATAGTAAAAAATATGGTGCTGATTAATATTCAATACATTAATAATAGGAATAAAAATATCATTAACTAAGGCAATTGGCATTGTAGAAGCTATGTTTATGTTGCACATCAATGCCTTCTCCCGAATCACATTCTCTCTTAATACTCACAACATTAAGGATGTGGTACGCATTCATTATTGGGTTAGTTATGAGGTGCTTTCTCTAACCTACAGATTAGCCTGAATAGTGACCTAATAACAACGGTAAAAACTATCTCTTCATCTTCTTCTCCCATAGTAAAGTGAAGAGCAAACAAAAAGTGAATGGCCAGTCGACCCTAGTCTAGTTTAGCTTTGTAAACTACAACCTCTTCCTTGCCTTAACTTATAACTTGGTTATCTCATTAATAAATTAAACATATATTTACTTAACAAGGAGATTACTTTCAACATTCGAAATGCGAATGACATCGACCAAAATATTACAACCAGACACTTCATATAGTGAATGCATACAGCACTATATTTAACACTAGGTAATCAGAATGCCAGGGACATCGAAGAAAACATTACGACCAACCACTATATAGTGAATGCATACTACGAAACATAAAGTAAAAAACATTAATATAAATAACATCAATAAACATAACATAACTTGCATTAAAAAAAATAAAGGTTCATAACAATAAATAAGTTATAATGCATAAATAAAGGTTTTGGAGGGAATTTAATGTTAGGAAAGGAATAGAAAGAGAAGTCCCTTGGTTATGTATCACTCACAAATAATGATAAAGACTGCGACTACTTGCAGCTTAACTACTCGTCAGGATAGTTGGATACAATGCCCTCTTCATTCACAATGCCTTCAGTTGGTGGAACAACTCACTCTTTCTCCAATTATCTAGAATTAAAAAAAAAAACAATTGACTTTCACACTGACTTTGAAATTTGACAACTTTGATTTGCTGGTTGAAGGTTCCTTTAATATAACAAGAAATTCCTTATTTTTCTCCCCACTTTTCTACTTCCATGGTTTTATGACCTATTTTGGGAGGTCTTTGATTTGCTGCCAAAGTGTCCTTGCTAGGGCAAACAGTAATAAATCTGGATCATTCATCCATCCTTGATCCACGTCAAAAGATATTTTTATGTTTTCTAAACACTTAATTTGGTGCGAATAAAATACGACAAACATTCGGAATGCACTGCCTTTGTCATCTTTTGGAATTCTGCACTGTTGTTTGGAATGCGCTAAGCATTGGGACTATACGTCTAGGCTTGATCAATGCTCTCAGCATTTGTATTCTTATGCAAGTATGAATGCTAACAACATTGATGACTTTTTAGAAATAAAATGTAGAAAACATCCAATATAATGTAATAAAAATACATATTCCATACTCTTCATGCTTAAAATGAAAAAGTAGTGTATTTAGCCTAATTCCTTTCAAATCTCATGCTTGTCTTATGATATTCACCTCTAAAGTAAATAAAAAATATAAGGGAAATAAGCTAAATAACTCTCTAAATGGAGAGTTACCACTCATTCTCAAGTAATAACATAATTTTTTCAACAAATATCCTTTAGAGAAAATCAGTCTTAACGAAAACAAAAATTTCTCTAAATTTGCAATCGCTCCAAAATGGTCAAAATAACAACATATGCTTAATGTAAGAGATATATCAACTGTAAGAGATATATCAACTTTTCCTGATTATCAAAATCTCTATTCATCTGAAGAAATGTTGTAGCAAGATATTAAATCTTATATCACTCCCTTTGCTATTTTACTAAACTCCAACTTCCTTAAAATTACTTTAGCAAAGAATTTAATCATTAAACATTTAACAAGTCCATTTGAGAAAACATTCATGTTTAATCTACTAACTTTCTCATAGCCCTCAGGATAGCATGCTTGAGCACAACGAAGCTTGTCTAAGCAAAGAAAATAGCAAGAAAGCTAAAGCATCATGTCTAACAGTAAAATGCCCAAAGAAAGCTTAGGCTGCTAGTCCTTTGATTCGCTTCACTCTCATCATTTTTCTCACTTCCCTATTTTGTATTCAGCAAATTTTGGCTACTAGCCTAAAATAAATTATCATCTTTTGCTTCAGCACAATGGCTACCAGCCAGTTATTTTATTCTCAAAGTTGAATGCTCTATACTCTTGCCAAAAGCTTTTAGAAATATCATAAATTTTGCTTAGGCAAGCTTCCCCCATCTCCAAACTTAATGGTTTTATTGTCCTCGATGAAACTCCCAATCTCCAAACTTAACGAACAGAAAAAGATAAAATAACTTTCTAAACAATTTCAACAAGCATCATCAACAACAAAAACAAGCACATTCACAAGAAATCATCCTTAAAAGGAGTAATAGATAGAGGAGAAAGACAGTCTTCATCTTCAACAAATTTCTTATCATGGGCAGCAATAGATTCAGATTGGCTCGAAGGCTCCGAAGGCTGAAGCAAGACAGTGGGGATTCAATCTTGAGGTCTACTTTATCTTGTAGAGCATGCTGCAATACTAAATCCTTCTACTACACATACTTCCAATATTCTTTCATTGGCCTTCAATGTTATGATCCCTACCATGCAGCAATTGCATCTGCCAAATAATTTCATCTACTCCCAGACCAAGACCCATTCCATTTGATCCTTTCTTAACTGCTTCACTTTAGGTTCGACTAACATTGAGATTAGTTTTGGTTTCTTCAACCTTTCATCTTTTTCAAAAGGTTGGACTCTTTGTCTCATATACAAGGTAGTGATGAACCTTGGAAAGTGTATCTTCCCAAATTTCATATTTTCCCTCTTATGGTTCTCAGAATATATAATTTCCCCCACATTTATTGTCAATCCTTCCATTATAGCATAGATCAGAAGAGCCCGGACTCTAGTAACACCGTATCATGGTTTGTGGGCAACATCCAAATATGCGCCTCTCGAATAATGTAGGCTACCTGCAACATACAAGTCTCGGCTGATACTTTCCAATCTGCTCTGGGTGCCCCAATTACTTTTAAGCATCTCTTCAGCTACTCCTTGGTAAGCTTCTTCATCAATTTTCCAAACGTGATTGGCTCGTTTTGTAGAAGCTGGAACATCTCATTCCATGCTTCGACACTCCAGTCTACCCTCGTTCCTCTCACTCTTGCCTGGAAATTCTTCAAATCAACAATACTAGCATAAAATTTCTCTCACCAAATCCACCTTTACTTCCTCGATAGGCATACACACTTGAAGCCATCCACCATTCTTAATAGCATTAGCAACTCACTTTTGCATAGCAGCAAAGTTCCTTGGAAAATGGTGCTCTTTAAGGAATAATAACCTTCATTTCAACCGTGCTAACCTCTTCTATATAACTTTGTTTTCGTTCTCACTAACTGTTTTCCTTAAATCTCTTCTTGTTCATCAGCATTAGCCTCTACCTCAACAATATTGGGTTGGGCAAACTCTTCCTCACTCTCGACTTCCTCAATCCCTTCAGCTAATTCTTTCTCTTCCTTCTCTACTTTTTTTCATTCTCGGCTCCTTCCTTTATCGATTATTTATCACCTTCTTTTCCCTTTTCTTCCTTGCTTTTTCTTCACTAACCTCTTTTTGTACTTCTTCAAGATCTTTATCTTCTATCTCTTTTTCTTCATCACTTTCCACTCTCGTTTCATTCTTTTCCTCAATCACATCTTCTACTTCCTCGAACACTTTGATAACATTTTTTCTATCCACTCTCCATCGGTACAACTTTCTCTTTAGTAATTTTGTCTGAATCTCCGTACGATCTCAGTACCAATGAAGTTCGCTTCTTCCACCTTCATTGGGATTCTTGATGGCTCATCTTCTGCTTCAGCAATGATGGTCATCTTCTTGGATTTATTCTTACAGTGGTGATAATATGGGCTTTTCCACTCCTTGTTCTGGACATTTGAAAAATTATGATTTGGGAAAATTGGCCTTCGAGAAGATGGAATGAGTTCGGAAATAGAGAGAGGGTGATCAAAATTCTTTAGTGTATTTCACTCTAAAGTGTAACTAATTTCAAAAGCTAGGGGTATTATTATAGGGATTCCTGAAGCATCATAACGCTTTATCTGGAGCCCTTCGCTAGACGTCTTTTGAATGCTCGTCTTTTTTCAAACCAAAGCTTCTTGAAAGTGATTAAACCGATGGCTTTTTGTGTCCTTTCAAAATTTTAACTGTCAATTCGTTAACGTTTCTGGTTGGCCCCACTAACACATTTATTCCGAATAACAAAACACATATGCCATGCAATGCGTTATTGGGTGCCAACATTCTATCTTCTCTACTCAAAAAATATTTTAATGATTGATTTTCTCTTCACTTTCTTTTTTAATTTCACAGAATATGTAAAACTAATTTCTAACTCACACAAAAGAAAAATGATTGGATGAAAATGAAATATTACCAACTAACCGACTCTATTAATTTCAAATTTTTTTCTGAAAATAAATTTCTCCTCCATCTAAAACTAATAAAATAAAAATACTATCTACATATTTACAAAATTAGTGTACCGACCTGGTTGAACTCTGGAATTAATAATAAGCGGAATTTAGCTTCAACAATCTTCCAACTTCAATCTATACTCAAAGGCTGAAATGAATTCCATTTCTTAAATTCTTCTCCTCAATAATGCTACAGCCGATGACCATTGATAGTAAATTCACGCTGATCTAATGGATTCTTTATTCTAATTGCTCCCTGTTTGAACACTTGTGTAACTATAAAAAGTTCAGACCATTTAGATTTTAACTTTCCAGAAAGAAGTTTTAATCATGAATTGAATAACAACACTTATTGATCTTCTTCAAATTGCTTGGGATCCTACTAACATATCTTTTTTTTTTCTCTCCTTATAAAAATTAGCATTTTCATATGAGAAATTTCTAAATTCTTCCAATTCTGAAAGCTACAGCATTATTGTTGGTTCTATCAGTTTTGAATTTAGGTTCAATTATTTCAATGCCCAGTATGCTTTATGTTCCAACTCTAAGGGTAAATTGCCTGCTTTTTCAAAGATTATCATGTATGGTGACATCCTTAATGGTGTTTTAAATGATGTTCTATATGCCAAAAGAGAGTCATCAAACTTGGTTGGCCAATCTTTCTTGTTTGGGTTCACCACTTTTTCTAAAGTTACCTTGTTTCTCTATTAGATATCTCAGCTTGGTCATTTATTTGTAGGTGATATGCTATAGCAGTTCTATGGGTGATATTATATTTTTGCAACACATGACAAAGCTCTATTCTCGAAACGGGTCCCTTCATCATTTATTATAGCTCTAGAAGTCTTAAATCTTGTGAATATATGCTTATGTATAAATTTAACTACTATTTTAGCATCGTTGTTGGACATGCAATAGCTTTAACTCAACTTGAAACATAATCGACTACAACTAATATGTAAGCATTCCCAATTGAAGATAGGAATGGCCCTATGTAATCTATCCCCCAAACATTAAACAATTCAACTTCCAAAATAAAATTTAAGGGCATTTCAGCACATTTCCCTATATTACCTTTTTGTTTGCATTGCTCACATGTCTTTACAAAATAATGGGCATCCTTGAAAACATTAGGCCAAAATAACAAGACAGAAACACCTTTGTTATAGTCATCACTCCTCCAAAATGTCATCCATATGTTGCAGCGTGACATTTTTTCAAAATCTCGATGCTCTGATTTTTTGCAACACGATATCTTATGATGTTATCAATATAGTGTTTATACAGAAATGGTTCATCCCAAAAATAACTTTTTACCTTATGCAGAAATCTTTTTCGTTCATGGTTGTTCAACCCTGTTAGCATTACATCACTAACCAAGTAGTTAGCATAATCGACAAACCACGGGGTTTAGATTACTGAATACTCGTGATGGCAAACAACTATTCATTAGAAAAAGTTTCTTAGATTTCTAGTTACTCACGCATAACTTGTGATTTTTCTATCCTAGATAAATGGTATGCTATAACGTTTTTATTTTATTTTTTTTATCCAAGATTTCAACTTCGAATTCTTGTAGCAACAACACCCACCTAATTAATATAGGTTTTTCATGAGTTTTATTTATTAAATAGCTAGATGATCAGCATAAACAACACTTTAGATCCTACCAAGTATGATCTAAATTTGTCTAGTGCAAACACGACAGTTAGTAACTCTTTTTTTTGTGGTTGTGTTGTTTTGTTGTGCTTCAATTAAACTTTTGCTGGCATGATAAATGGGATAAATTATCTTCCCACCTTTTTGTCTTATGATGGCTCATACTGCAAAGTCATTGACACCACACATAACTTCAAATGGTTTTTCCCAGTTGGTAACACGGATAATGGGTGTAGATACTAGTGCCTTTTTCAAAAAGTTAAATGCAGACATGGGAGGAATCATCAAACTTAAACACACGATTTTTCTCTAGCAAAAGATACAATGGTCTAAAAAAGCCTTTTATGAATCTTCTATAAAATTTGGCAGTCCTAAAAAACACTTGACATCCTTAACATTGTATGGATATCTCATCTTCTCAATAATTTCTACTTTTGCTTGATCAACTTGTACCCCTTCTTTAAGAATTGTGTGCCTAAAACTATTCATTCTATTACCATGAAATGGTAGTTCTCCCAATTGAGAACTAGGTTTGTCTCTTCACATCACTGAAGCACTCTTTCCAAAATTTTAAAACATGATTTAAATGAATCCCCTATCACTATAAAACCGTCCATGAAAACTTTCACTATTTACTCTACCATGTATGAGAAGATCGTCCATGAAAACTTCCACTATTTACTCTATCACTATAAAATCGCCCTTGAAAACTTCCACGATTTTTCTCTATCAAAAGGATGTTAGTAATATTGTACAAGTAATGAATAAAAATAAATTAGAAATAGCAAGGAAAAAATTTAAAACGAATTGCTGCAGCTAAAGGGTTGGGTTCTTCCTCTTCTTGAATAGGCGAAGATGAGGCCCAAGGTTGAGTTACTTCACTCAGAAATGCAGAGAATTGAATGCCCTTTGCATTGGCTTCGATTAACTACCTCACCGATATGTCCCTTCTTTCAGTGTATTCCCAATAGACTCGAGATTACGTGAAGAAATGGTCATGTTGGCTATTTATATCAGCCAATTCCCTTAGAACTTCACTAATGTCGGCTGCAACACCAATATTTTTTCAACCCACGACTACTCGTGTTCTAGATTTAGTGATTTCATATGGTTATCGAGGTGTTGAGTCAATCGATCTTTGGCACACTTCTTGGATTAAGCAAAGAAGCATAATTGTGTAAGGGAATAAGATCGAGCCTTGCATCTTATTGATGCAGCACTTGACTTTTGCCTCCAGAATGTGGCCCACATTCATGTTGAGTTCTGCATGGAGAGCGTAAAGGAGTAGTGCCCTTGTTCTTGTCACGTCTGTGCCTTGAGTAGTTGGTATGAAACCTGTTTTCACGAAGTTTAACCAATAGTATGCTTCTGCATTGCGAAATATAGTCTGCTACACTCTTGATCTCGTTGTGACCTTCCAAACAGTCCTTTGTGATCCTATTGTATCGATACATGCTCTCAACTGTGCTGGTGTTGGCTTGACCACCAATGTGTTGTACTATGCATTAAGGTTGCATTATAATCCAAGTGCCTGATTCCACGCTGTTGCACTTCAAACGACAGGTACTCCCAAGACTCGGCTATGGTATGCTCTATTCTCATTTAGGTTCACGTACAATTCTCGAACCCATTCTTGCCTATCTTCTTCTTCTGGCCAAACTAACTTCTGCCATTTGCGCCTTATAATGGCTTTGCTAATCTCATCTAGCAGACCGGTTTTAAGGAAATCGTGTTCTTGAAGCAATGTCGTATTCTTGAGAGAAATGTATCTCTCATCTGCTTTTGCAGACATCAAATTCTGCTCATAGAACAATTCTTCTCTAATGTCCTTCTTCTTTTGGATGTGGTGGACATTCTCGGAGATTAAGCTATTCCTTTCCTCTTTCTTCTTCTCTCGACCTTTTCTCTTTTCTTCTCTTTCTTTGTTGGTTCAAAGGTCTTTTCTTTAGAGTCTTCCCCCTATTCACTTCTTCTTTGACCCGATACTTTGGGCCTGATCCTGCCCTTTGTATAAACTCTGTCCAGTGCATTTTCTCAAAAGTGGATGCAACCATCTCTTATATTTCCTCTTCTTCTTCTTCTTCTTCTCTATCCTCCTTCTCTCCACTCAATGTAGTGAACTCTAGTAATGCATCATGCATTAACGATGCACCAACTGCATTTGCATTTTCACGCATGGGATTTGTCTCGCTGAAAGAACAGAGAAAGTTCATACACTCCATAGAAATGTCTCCTTCTTAAAAGTACTTCAACTCCTCAGTGATCTGCTGCTCTAGTTGCACTACTAGCTCTTCTTCTAACGACTCTTATTGGCTATCAAGAATGATCGGTTCCAGGACAAATCCTCTAAGCTAGTCAGGATGGATGATTTAGAGTGGGATTACATTCATGAGGTTAGAGACACATGGAATGTCCCTTACATCTGTGTTGCGTTCTATAGATGGAGTGGTCCCTATACTCCTTCTCCGAATGAGAGGAACATAGAATTCTTCCTCAAACTCTATATCAGGGAGAGGTCCTCTTTTCTTGGTGCATTTGATGCAGCTTTCTTTCTCTTGGCTTGTGATCTTTTTGATTATGCAATTTGAATGTTTTAAGAATTGATGAAAATTTGAGAAATTTTTTAAGGGGAAGAATGGAAAATTTGATGGTATTGAGAGATTAAAAAGAATATGAGAGATTAAAGTAAAATTGGGAACAAATTGGGTCAAATTAGAGCCTTGAATAGCCAAAATGCTAAGGATATAGCCGTTGCAGGTGGCCAACAGTAATGTTGATTGCATTACCGTTGCCCTAACGGTCAAATTCCGCATTCATAGGAATTAAAAAATAGAGTCGTTGAGTTAACTAGCCATTGGACAACGACCAATTTGACACGTATCCCTTCCATTGTAATGGCTAATATCTATTGGATTCAAATTTTTAATGTCCTTCTCCAATACTCCCCGCATTGTGTTTCGGTTTATGCTTAACTAATACGGTTCACCGATGTTGTCCCCATTACATCAATTTTCTTTATATAAACCTAACTAGCAGAAATTTAAAAAAAATAAAAACAAAAGTAAACAAAAATAAATCGGGGAAAATTTTAATATGTATATGATACGTACGTGCAATGAAGATGCCCCCCCCC
>JBBMEG010004481.1:1717-36660 GCA_037832605.1 Cyclanthera cordifolia | reverse complement strand
GACGGAGAGTACTTTTGAAAGCGGAGACGGGGATGCGGAAGCCATTCTCCGGCCCCTTGTGGACATCTCTAGCTAGCGTCGAGAATTTTAAAAGAATAAAGTGTCTAACTTAATAATATTTGGTTGTTAAGTAAATTTATTTTAAACTAACTTCATTTTTTTTTCTCTTAATTAGTAGGTAACTATATAATGAAGATTAAACTATCGATCAATCTAAAAGTTTAAGCTTGTATGTTGATGACAACTTAATTATAACAACTAATTACATTAGTTTTGAGATTGGTTACTTAAAAAAGACCATTTTAAAGGTGTTATTAAGAAATTATTTCACATTAAAAAAGTAAAAAAATATACCTGCATTTATAAGATAAGATGAATTAGTTTGGTTACGATGAATTTGTTTTAAGGTGGAAAGAACCTATCTACTGCTGGGTAGCAATTTTGATGTATAAATTCTATTTGTTAAACACATTTTTTCCAAGTTTTAATTTTTTTCAACATTTTTTGGTTCAATCTTATTCACCTCTTTAAATTATGGTTTACCCATTTAAAAACCCTCAAATAAAAGTAAAAAATAAATTTGCAAACTAAATTTATAATTATAATTTGCATTTTTGCCAATTAAAATTTCTTCAAGGTTTTTTTAATTTAGAGATTTGTACGTATTTTGTTAAAGAATGAGCTAGGGTCATTAATTAATTTTGTTAAAGGTGATGAATGGAAGCACAAGAGGACCATGAACGAAAGAAAAAAACACAGCAAAAGCCATTCATAATTTAATTCTTGATGTGTGACATTTCATGAAATCTTTTATTAAAATGTCCAAAAATATTTAATTCAAAGCAATCATTCTTTACTTGTTGGTTATTATAACGTCATTCAACTTATATTAAATGGTTCATTAAATTAACACTTTTTTTACCATTAATGCTAAATATTATACAAAATATAATGCCCCTTCTTTATCAAACCGAGTATATGTGTTTTGGGTTATTAACGCAAATAAATTGAGCTGGATTAACATCAAACAATGAAATCACTACGCCACTATTCTTTTTGATATTTATGAATAAACTTTTAAAAGCTTTTCTTCAAATAAATATTCATTTCTATCCATTCATTTATAATTTTCATTTTAACTACTTATTTGGAGTTATTCATTTTTAACCTTTAAAATAATCATTTATTTCTAGTCGTTAATTGTTTATGGATATGTTCATGATTTGATAATCTATGTACTCTAGTGTGTTTTCTCAAAGGTAAATTGAGTACATTTGTGATTGACTTTCAATTGACTTGATAAAACTAAAAACAAATTCATGAAGACTTATGCTCAAAATAAACTATTCATTTCCAAGATTTCGCCATTTCAAATATTTTACCCAAAAGAATCATCTATTGGCCATTTCAATTGAAATGTATTTATAAAGAAAAAAAAAGGTAAAACTTAAACTTTTATTAATAATATTTCGAAGAAATTTAAATTGAGAAAAATGATTAATTGAGCATTTTTAAAATTTTTAGACAATAATTGTAGATTAATTTTCTAAGAAATAATGAGGGAAATTTATATAATTTTACCCTAATTGAATATAAACACCGTATATCAACTCATATTTCAAAAGAATGTTTGTTTTTTATTATTTAATAATAAAGTGTTAATGGTTTGAAAATAAAATAAAATAAATAAATAAATAAAGTATTAATTCTTTTGAATTTTCTTAGAGGTGGGCATCTGCGTTTGGTACTTCCCTTTTTGCCTCGTAAAAAAAGTCATAGCCAAATTCTAAAACATTTTTTGAGTAGTATGAAAGTTAATCTATTGATATCGAAAAATAGTTAATCAGATCAACGGTAAATATTTTTTTATCAAAAATGAAAAATCATTAAAAAAAATGAAATTACGCATACCGGTGTAGTGTGAGCCATGTAGCCCCGATGCCTAAGTCAGAGAGGTGTTTTAGAGAGTAATTGAGAGAGAGTACTTTGAAACTTAGAACAGCTTACAAGAGTTGTTAGCGTACTTCAGCTTGGATTCGAATGGAGAATCATGTGACATTTTATAACGAACAGACTTGTAACTACTGTAGCTCACTTAATAGTGGCGTAAGGGTCAACCGTTGAAAACATCCACCATTAAGCCGGAAATGAATACTGACGTAACTTCTGGTTGTTACTCCTTAGAGGTGTAACGGTTTTGACTCGAAGATTACTCGAGCTCGGTCAACTTTTGCAGGTCTTTACCTTCATAACCGACCCCTTGAGGGTGTGGCCTTCTTGGTGTAACTCCAGGAGTTACACCTAACATATTCACCATTTCTAAATGTTACTTGGACTTGGTCGACTTGTCCATAAGAGAATCCTAACCTCCATTGCTGACCATCTTGGGGTTGGCTCACTCGATCGATCATCTTTAATCTTGGTCAACCATTATGGGTCCTCACCTCCACCGCTCGTCCCTAAATGGAGGTCCTGACCCTCTTGGCATATCTCTTGGCCGTTATCAGCAGATCCAGCTGTCATTTTAGACTCGATCGACTTTTGGGAGAGAGTCTTAACCTCCACGACCGAACATCAGGGGAGTCAAGGCCATCTCGTTGTAACTCCTAGTCATTGCTACCTTACGATACAATAATCTTGGGGGTTACTTGGACTTGGTTGACTTGTTAAAGAGAGAGTCCTAACCTCCATGACTAGCACTCATGAGACTTCCGCCTACTCGACCGATCTCCTTGGAGGTCGTCTTTGATCTCAATCAACCCTTACAGGTCCTTACCTCCATGATTTGCCCCTAAAGGTGGGTCTTGGCCCTCTCGGTGGAACTCCTGGTCGTTATTAACGGATCCAGTCGTCACTTGGACTCGGTCGACACCTGAAGGAGATTCCTGACCTCCACGATTGACCATTGGAGGTCGAAACTGCTTTGGTCAGCCTTGGGGAATGTCGGATTGACCTTAGCAAACCTCTGCTGGCGAAGAGGGGGGGGTCAAGGCCGCCATGACCGACTTCCGAGAGGTTGGATTGAGCTTGGCTAACCCTTAGGAGGGGGGGGGGGAGGGGTCAAGGCTTCCTTGGCTGACCCTCAAAGGGTTCTAGCCTTCTAAAAGGGTCAAGAATGTTATTGCCGACCCTTGGGGGGTCACAACTTCCTTTGAAGACCTTTAGTGGTCTTGGCCTCCTTTGTCCGAACTCTAGGGGGATGGATTGAACTTGGCGGATCCTTAAGGGGGTCTCGGCCTCCTTTGGCTGGCCCCTAGGGGGATAGAGGGGGGGGGGCTTAACCGGTCCCGTAGGGGTTAACGCCTTCCTTCGAGACCCCCAAAGGGATATTAACCTTGTCTTGGTATTCTGAGACATTTTTACTCATAACATTACCCCCACTCTTCATTTTTGGGCTTCAAAGTTGTCGAATTTTAAAGAGTAATTAGCGACTTATTTTTTCCAACACTCGTGGATAAGATCTTTTTCTTTTTGGGAGTATGTTTTATGGAAAAATTGTTTTAAGAATTATTTAGGTCATATTCTTATTTTCCTTAATAATATATCCAAAAAACCAAATTTTAAGCTTATGAAAAATATTTGCTTTAAGAATACTTATATTTAAAAATGCCATATTTTTATTTTTAAGAATATTTTTTCGTAAATAATATTTTCATATTCTAAAAGTCATTTTCTCTTTTAAAGAAAAATATTTTATCCTAAGAGATTTTTCTTTAGCTTATTTCTTTCATAAAATTTTTACCAAAAATTCACCTTCTTTTTACCCCATTTGACTAAAAATTGCCTCTCAATAGCTTAAATTTTGAATTTTTAAAAGTTTGGGAGGATATTTGTTTTGTGCTTTGAACTTTTGGAGAGCATTCGTTGGAATTCAATTTTTCTATATGTACCCTCCTTTTACCAACTCTAAGCTAGTAGGTAGTGCATTTTCAAAATTATTGTTCCTTTATTCGGCATTGTTTCGAATTTTTACACCCAAATGCATACATGTTCAAATTTCTTAGGTGCTAAATAGAATCTTTTGAATTTCGAAATTTTTACTACACAGGCTTGCACTTTTGAATTTTAACCTACGTGAGCAACGTTAGTGATCTGGTATGGTCCTTCCCAATTTGGTCTCAAGACTCTGCTATTGAGTTCTTTGTTGTTCTGCATCACCTTCCTCAACACCAAATCGCCTACTTAGAAACACTTTGTGTTCACTTGGGAGTTGTAGTAGTTGGCAATTCTGCTCTTGTACTTTGCTACCCTTATGTGGGTTGCATCTCTTCTTTATTTCAGGAGATCTAGGATCATCTGTTGTTGTTGTTCATTTTGTGTTGGATCAAAAGGCTCAATGTCTGAGGATGGAAGACCTATCTCGATTGGGATTACCATTTTTGTCCCAAATGCTAGTGAGTATGGGGTTTCGCTTGTCGACCTTCTAGGTATGGTGTAATATGCCCAGATTACTTGTGGGAGCTCTTCCACCCAAGAACCCTTCAAGCTTTCAAGATTGGTCTTGAGGTTTTTCTTGATTACCTTGTTGACTGCCTTCAATTGCCCATTGGCTTATGGGTGAGCTGGTGACGAGAAATTATGCTGAATTTCTAGCTCATAGCAGAATTGCAAGAAAGCCTGCAGACTATGAACCTTTAAATGAATTCAGTCGCCTTCTTTTCAGTGATTGTGGTCAAGGCCTCATCTTCGGCCCATTTGGTGAAGCAATCAACTGTTACTACAACAAACTTGACTTAGCCTCACTTGGTCTGTAAGGGTCCTATAAGGTCTACCCCCCACTGTGCTAAAGGCCTTGGTCTCATCATCAATCTTCATTAATCTTCCAGCTGCATCTAGCTTCTGCAAAACTTGGCGTAGAGATAAATTATTCACCACCCCTATTTTTTGGGTTGGAAATTATGGAAGCAATCATGTGGCCGATGTTACCAATACCAATACCAATGCTAGTTTTTCAACTTGGGGATAACAGGTTTTCGCATTCACCATGGCCTTACTACTGTAGTATATCGATTGTTGACATCCATCGCTTTCCTTGATCAGGATAAAGCTTATTGCTTTCTCTAATGTAGCTAAGTAAAAGAAAAGGTCCTATTCTGGTACCAGCTTAGAAAGAATGGGGTGTAACCCCCAATTATGTCTTAATTCATCTAGGGTTTTCCCGCATTCCGGGGTCTATTCGAACTTTTCCTTGTTCTTCAAAACTTTGAAGAATGGGAGGCATTAATCTGTAGCTCGGCTTATGAACAGCTTAGGGCTATTATCATCCCATTCAAACTCTATAGCTTCTTTAATGTCTGGGGAGGCTCCAACTCCAACGCAGCTTGAATCTTGTATGGATTGACTTCAATTCCCTTTTGGTGCACTAGGAAACCCAATAATTTACCCGAGCCAATCCCAAATGCACATTTGCTCGGATTGAGCTTCATCTTGTATTGTTGTAAGGTGTGGAAGGCCTTCATCAGGTTATTTTGATGCCCTTCCACCCGCTTGCTCTTCACTAATATATCATCCACGTAGACTTTCATACTCTTGCCAATAAGGTTGGCAAACATATCCTGTTAACCAACCTTTGAAAGGTAGCACCTTCATTTTTCAAGTCTAAAGGCAGGATGTTGTAACAATACAAGCCTCTAGGGGTGATTAAATACGCCTTTTCTTGATCATCAGGATGGATTCTAATTCGGTTGTATCTGAGTAAATGCCTATGAAGGTTAAGAGCTCATGCCCTGTCGTCGCATCCACTAGTTAATCTATACAAGGTAGAAGGAAGTTGTCTTTTGGCTAGGCTTTGTTGAGGTCAGTGAAGTTAAGGCATGTGCTCCTCTTTCCATTCGGCTTCATTACAAGAACAACATTATAGAGTCATTCGGGGTAATGTACCTCCCAAATGAACTTCGTATTCAATAGTTCATCAACTTGCTTGACAATGACTTCATTACGTTCGTGGTTGAACGCTTTCCGAATCTTGCACATCGGCTTATGGTCCTTATCGACATTAAGCTTATTAACCATAACTCTTGGATCTACCCCCGACATGTCATCGACTGACCAAGCAAATACGTCTGCATTTTTTTGCTCGAACTCCACTAGACTTGCTTGATGCTCTGGATCCATGCCTGTACTAATCCCGACAGTTTGTGTTTCACTCAACAAGGCACAACCTCTAACTCTTCGACAAGTTCTCCTCTGCCTGGCTCAGCTTCTCTTGAGAAAGTACTTAGATCTATATATGAGGACTGACCCCTCTCAGGTGATGTTTCTTGAATAACCTCACCTGGTACTAGCTCCTCTTCAATAATTCTTAATTCAATAACTTCTACCACTCCTTGTAAGGTTGTGTGGTAACATTCTCTCGAGGCTAGCTACTCTCCTTGAATTTTCCCTAACCCTATAAGAGTAGGGAACTTCATTAGCTGGTTGTAGGTCGATGCGACTGCCCTTAACCCATGTATGATGGGTCTTCCCAATATTGCTTTGTAAGCGGAATTATCGTTAACCATCAGAAATTTACAAAGTAGAGAACTATGTTGTCCCTTTCGCCAAAAGTCACTAGAAGTTCAACTGAACCTTTAGGGGGTAGAATGCTCCAACTGAATCCTACTAGAGGTGTCACATTTGGCTTGAGCCTTTCTCTTCCAAATTTCATGGCGTCATAAGCTTTTAATGATACTACACTCGTCGAACTACCCCCATCGATGAGGATCTTTCTCATGTAAATAGTAGAGATGACTAGGGACATTACCAACGCATCATTGTGTGGTTAGTGTAGTGATGCAGCCTCGGCGATAAGGAAATCGAGCAACTCACCTACAACTTCGGTCACCCGTACTTCTTCATTTATCGGCACTCCCCTGGCCTATCTCACCTTCTCTTTTCGACTCCAGTTGGATTCTTCTTCAGCAGGTCCTTCAATGATGGTTCCGATCTCTTGAAGTGGCGATGAATTTTTTCCTCATCTTTTTTGTTAGGGGACTCAGACACTTTCACCTTTTCCAACGTACTTGTCTAAGTGTCTCCTTTGAATAAGGGACTCTATAGACTCCTTCAAATTATAGCATTCTGAGGTCTCGTAACCATGATCCCTATGAAATACGCAGTACTTGCCCTTATTTCGCTTGTTGGACCACATTTTGATCTTGCTTGTCCACTTCAACACCTTCTTATCTTGAATCTGCATCAAGCTGATTTTCTCTACTAGAACCACCGTTAGAGTGTACTTCTCAAATCGACTAGGTGGTACCCCTTTCTTATCGATCTTTTTTTTCTTTAATGGCATTCATCTACCCTCATCTTCCGTGATTCCTTGTAGTCAGGCACACGGTGGCTTGTCGTCTTCTCACGCTCTGGAATGGAGTGCTTTCCCTCAATGTTTCCTTGGAAACTTACCAGCTCCCCTACACTGATGTTTTTCTGCACCCGAGTAAGTAGCTCGACGTACGTGAGTGTGACTTTCTTTCCCAACGACCATAGGAATTTCTCATTTTTAAGCTCGACACAACCGTTGTAAGGGTCGTACCATTAATGTACCCCTCAACCCGCAAAACATTGCTATTAAAGCGTGTTATGTACTCTCAAAGGGTCTCTTAGCTCCTCTGCTTCACAGTCAGGAGATGGGTCCGGCCCAGGCAAGAATTGAGTAACAAACGACTCAAGTTTTCTGCTATTCCTTGCACTTGTTCTTTCAAAATAGCGAACTTTGGATCGGCATGCTCTGGTTCTTATCTGGGTAATTCACCCTCAACATCAGAGTGGTTCACAACATGAATAACTTTATTTTCTTTGGAAGCAACTCTTCTTGGAGCATGCTCCGGGCCTGACTCTCCGTCAATAATGTGGTGGCAGTGACTCTTTCTGCTCGTCATTTTTTGCAGAAAAGGCATAAGGATCTTACTTTTTGGATAGAACACTACTCGCTCCCCATTGACAGTGCCAAATGGTGATATCACAAAATGATTAACCGGATCAATGGTAAAGATTTCTTTTAGTGGGAACTAAAAGGCTGAAAAAAAAATTAGGCACATCGGTGTGGTGTGAGCCATAGGGCCTCTGATGCCTAAGTCAGAGAGGTGTTTTAGAGAGTAATTTAAAGAGAGTACTTTGAAACTTAGAACCGCTTACAAGAGTTGTTAGTATAGTTCAGCTTGGATCCGATTGAAAAATATCTGACATTTTAGAGTAGCCGGACTTGTAACCGCCATAGCTCACTTAATGGTAGCTTAATGGTAAGCCATTTGAAATGTGTGCCATTAAGCCATGAATCAATATCCGCAAAACTTCTAACCATTACCCATTAGAGGTGTAACGATTTTGACATGGAGGTTACTTAGACTCGGTCAACTTTTGCAAGTCCTCACCTCTATGGCCGACCCCTTAAGGGTGTGGCCTTCTCTGTGAAACTCAAGGACATTACACCTAACAGGTGCAATGTTCTTAAACATTACTTGGACTTGGTCAACTATTCCACAAGAGAGTCCTAATCTCCATGACCAACCCTCTTATGGTTGGCTCAGTCGATCGATCTTCTTGGAGGTCGGATATGGTCTTGGTCAACCTTTACGGGTCCTCTCCTCCACAACTTGCTCTTTAAAGGGTGGTCCTGGCCCTCTTGACGTAACTCATGACCATTATCAGTAGATCCAATTGTCACTTTGGACTCGGTCGATTGCTGGGGGAGAGTCTTAACCTCTATGAGCGACCCTCAGGGCAGTGAAGGCCTTCTTGTTGTAACTTCTGATCATTGCTACCTTACGATACAACAATGTTAGGGGTTACTTGGACTTGGTCGAATCGTCAAAGAGAGAGTCTTAACCTCCATGGCAAGCCCTTATAGGACTTCTGCCTACTTGAACGAACTCTTTTGAGGTCATCTTTTGTCTCGATCAACCCTTACAGGTCCTTACCTCCATGTCTCGCCCCTAAGGGGGGCTTCGCCTCTGGGCATTACTCCTGGCCGTTATTAGCGAATCCAGTCATCACTTAGACTCGATTGACTCTTGGGGGAGAGTTTTGATCTCCTCGGTCGATCCTTGGGAATCTACAAATTCATGAATTGACCCCTAAGGGGGTCTCGGCCTCCTTTGGACGACCTCTAGAAGGGCTGAATTGGCCTTGGCTGATCTCTGGGCAAAGGTCGCCATGGTTTTAGTCCTTTAGTCCGTATTGCTACAATTTATATTGTTGAAAAACGTTTGATTTTTTTTGGATAAATTATAAATTTAGTATGTATGGTTTCATGAAAGTTAGAGTTTAGTTTATATGATTTAAAAATCTATATTTTAGTTCCTATAGTTTGGAGCAATATATAATTTAGTCCTTATAATTCGGAGACATATAGAATTTAGTCCTTACGGTTAAAAGAAATAGAATTTAGTTCTTATAATTTGATAAAATCTAAAAAATAATCCATGTTATTCCTTAATCGTAGGCGAATTAAGCACGTAAACGTGATGTATGAATTATGTGCTTTTTGTGCAATCAATTATTTATCTCATACTCTCATCATTAAACACAAAAATAACTAACTTCTACGTATTATATTCACCAACAATTATGAACGACGAAGTATTTTTTAGATTTTATCAAACTTTAAGAACTAAATTCTAATTTTTTTTAACCATAGAGACTAAATTGTAGATTTCTAAATCATAAGAACTAGAGTCTAAATTTTTAAACCATTGGAACTAAATTCTAACTTTCATAAAACTATAGGAACTATATTTATAATTTACCTACTATTTTTTAATTAGAAAACTTTTAGGATTATAGTAATATCTTCGTTTCAAAATTGTACAGGCTACCTTTAAAGTTGAGCTGTTTTGGCTATTTTATTAGAACTACCGGCAATGTTGATTAAAAAAAGGTTAATGTCAGTGACAAAGTACAAATGAAAAAAAAAAAAACTTTTGAATTATTATTTTATGTAATTTGATATTTTGCCTAGCTAGTTTTAAAGTTTGGTTTTAATTCAAAGTTGTCTGAATGAAACTACTCTTCCAATACAAGACTATTTTTATAATTAAAACTTTTCAATATAATAGTATTTGTTGTAAGTCAAAAATATCTCGGAATACTCGAAAAACGTTAGGGTCCACTCGGGGGCCGACCAAGCCAACACCGACCCCTTGGGGGTTGGCCAAATGGAAGCCTTGACCCCTAGGGGGTCGGCCAAGTCCATACCAACCCCTAGGGGGTTGGGCCAAGCCCTTTCTGATCACCCTGCGGCCGGCCACTGCCATTGCCGACCCCCCGGGGGTCAGCCGAGTAGAGGCCATAACTCTCAGGGGGTCGACCAAGTCCATGCCGGCCCTCCGGGAGTCGGCCGAGCAAGTCCGACACCTCTACGGGTTAACCAAGGAAGGTCTCGACCCCCGGCGGTTGGCCCTTGCAGCCTCACCACTCTCGAGTCTGGCAAAAAAAGGTGAACATCCCTTAGAAAGGAAAGCCGTGGAGGTCAGGACTCTCCGAAGAGTCAACCGAGTCTAAGTAACGACATGATTCGCTGATAACGACAATGAGTTACGCCGAGTAGGCCAGCCTAAGTGGGTTTATCGTGGAAGTCAGGACTCTCTGAAGAGTCGACCGAGTCCAAGTAACGGACAGAGACGCTGCACCCCGTGGCGTC
This sequence comes from Cyclanthera cordifolia, assembly GCA_037832605.1. Taxonomy (NCBI): domain Eukaryota; kingdom Viridiplantae; phylum Streptophyta; class Magnoliopsida; order Cucurbitales; family Cucurbitaceae; genus Cyclanthera; species Cyclanthera cordifolia. The sequence continues at coordinate 26,039 of JBBMEG010004481.1, read as the reverse complement.
CTTCCATTACAACGAGTAGGCCAGCCCGAGTGGGTCTGTCGTGGAGGGAGACACTGCACTTCGTGGCGTCCCCGGTTACAACGAGTAGGTCAACCCGAGTGGGTTCATTATGGAGGTGAGGACCCGTAAGGGTTAATCGAGTCGAAAGCCAACCTCTGAGGAGGACGGTCGAGTAGGCCAACCTGAATGGGTTGGCCGTGGAGGTTAGGACTTTGCTCTAGATAAGTGGACCAAGTCCAAGTAGCACTAAGGGACGATGCACACTCGTGTCGTCTTAGCGTTACAACGAGAAGGCTGCACCCCAAAGGGGTCGGCTGTGGAGGTAAGACCTGCTAACGTTGACCGGGGCTATCCCCGAAGGGACATGCCACTCCCGGGTCCCGCATAATCAATCGTACACATCCGTGGCTACCCTGATAGGGAATGCCACTCTCGAGCCTTCTATTAGGTCACTTGCTCAAGATGCTATCACACATGTACAATATCATGTACTATACTCATAACGACGTAAACAGTGAAAATCCACAAGTTGCATACACAATCGATAAGCAAGCACTCAATCTATCCCAATTCATCTAAGTTATTCTACTAGCTAGATCAATACGTAGTAAGGCTTGTATAAATTTTCCTTTACCTTGGCCGAAGGTCTCTAATCCCCTAAATTGCTCGAATTACGTGTCTTGATGCCATTTTCCAAGCTTAATTAGTCAAACAGGGTATAACAGTAAGAATTTGGCCTTAAAACCATAAAAAACAGACTCAAAACGATGAAAATACCCAAAGATTTTCCGGCAAGGTGACGACGGCGAACGACAACGCGTGGGGGAAAGTTCACCGGCGCGTGAAGAACACGCGTGCTCTGGGCTCGCGAGCAGGCTCGGGCGCACTGGCAGGCTCGGAAGCGCATGCGGCTAGGCTCGAGCGTGCTGGCAGGCTCGAGACAGCTGCACCAATCCGAAGCTATCGCGCTGGCGGCGACACCCTCTACTCGGCTGACGTGTGGTGTCAGGCCGACGGCAGCACTCGACGCGTGGCGACAGGGCGTTAGCTACGCGGGCGCCGCTCCTGGTTGGTCGGTTGAACGGTGGCGGCGCCCCTTCCCTTGGCGACGCGTGTCGAGCAGGTGTTGGCGGATCTAGGCGGCGATTGGTGACGCGACGCGTGGCGCTCGCGTGGTGGCTAGCTGGGCGGTGCCCTCAGCTCGGACGACGCGTGGCAAGCGGTGGCGGCTGGACGACGGCGCCTCCCTCTCCCGTGGCGACATGTTGTGGACGGCGGCTGCTCCTCGGTTTCTGGCGGCGACTACACAATGATTTGGCAATAATGACCAAAAAGTTCCAATTTGGCATTTATAGCTGATGGAATGGAGGGCATAATTACGAAAAATGCCCCTAGGGCGAATATTACCAAAATGCCCCCAGTTTTCAAATTTTGACTTCCCATCTCCCGACACGTGCATATTAAAATTAAATTTTACCCAGAATAAGAGTAGAAAAAAAAAATAAGAGGACCCCCGGGATTCCTGATAAGCCCAAAAAGACTAAACTAACCTCGAAACGGAAAGGACGGAAGACCAGGCTGTTACAGTTGACCTCCTAAGGGTCGGCCACGCCATTGTCGACCCCCCGGGGGTCGGCCACGCTAATATAGACCCACGAGAGGTCAGTCGAGTGGAGGTCGTAAGCCCTAGGGGGTCGGCTTAGTCCATGCCAAACCCCCGGTGGTCGGCCAAGCAAGTCTGACAACTTTGAGGGTCGACCCTTATAGCCTCACCCCTCTCGATTCTGGAAAAAGAAGGTGAACACCCCTTGGAGGGAAAGCCGTGGAGGTCTAGGCTCTCTGAAGAGTGCACCGAGTCCAAGTAACGACGGGATCTGCCGATAACAGCAAGGAGTTACGCCGAGTAGGCTAGCCTGAGTTGGTTGGTCGTGGAGGCCAATACTGTCCAAAAAGTCGATCAAGTCTAAGTAACGTACAGACACGCTACACCCCGCGGCGTCCCTCCATTACAACGAGTAGGCTAGCCCAAGTGGGTTGGTCATGAAGGTCAGGACTCTCCGAAGAATCGACCGAGTCAAAGTAACTTACAGAGGCGCTGCACCCCGTGACATCTTTCCGTTACAACGAGTAGGTTAACCCGAGTGAGTTGGTCGTGGAGGTCAGGACTCCCTAGAGTCAACAAACCCCAAGTAACACACGGAAACACTGCATGATGTGGAGTTCTCAGTTACAACGAGTAGGCCAACAGAGTTGGTTCGTCGTGGAGGTTTTTCTTCTATTGTAGAGTCGACTGAGTCCAAGTAACATTCAGGGGCGCTACACCTTGTAGCGTTCTAGAGTTACAACGGTAGGCTAATCCGAGTGGGTTGGTCGTGGAGGTTAGGACTCTCCCCCAGGAGTTGGCTGAGTCCAAGTAAAGTAGGGAGACACTACACCCCGTGGCGTCCCCGGTTACAACGAGTACGTCAACCCGAGTGGGTTGGTCGTGGAGGTGAGGACTTGTAAGGGTTGGCCGAGTCCAAAGTCGACCTCTGAGGAGGACGGTCGAGTAGGCCAACCCGAGTGGGTTGGCTGTGGAGGTTAGGACTTTCTTATGGATAAGTCGAACAAGTCCAAGTAGCACTAAAAGACGCTACACACCCATGGCGTCCTAGCATTACAACGAGAAGGCTGCACCCCAAAGGGGTCGGCCATGAAGGTGAGAACCTGCCAAGGTTGACCGAGTCCAAGTAACTCCAGAGTCAAGACCGTTACACCTCCTAAGGGTAACGGTCAGGAGTTACGCCGATATTTATACCCGACTTAATGACGAATGTTTCTAACGGCCAGCCATTAAGCCGCCAATAAGTGAGCTGCAGCGGCTACGAAACCGACTGCTATAAGAATCAGTTCATTTTCCATTCCAAGGGACGACGAATCTTAAGCTAAATTACGCTAAGTATTTTTATGCTATTCTGAGTTCTAAATTATTCTCCTAAAATCTCCTACTAACTTAGACATCAGAGGCCCTATGGCTCATACCACACATGTGTGTCCTAATTTGCGCTTTCTTGCAGGCTTTTTCTTCCTCAGTTAAACAAATCTTACTATAGATATCTGTTGACCATTTTTCTGCATCAACATTATTTGAAGTTAGAGAATTTAGATGATGCGCAGATGTGCATGATGGTACTATAATTATACTCTTTTTGACAACTCTTATTTAATGACCCGAAATTTCTTAAGAAAATAAGTTGAAATCATACACCTAAAATAATTTTAAAAAGTCCTTAATTTGACATTTAGTAATTAAATAAGTGAGTGTTGAAATTATTACCTTTTCGACCTTCTCTGAGCATATATCAGTTTTGTGAATTTTGATGACAACAAAAATAATGAATTTAAAAGTGATACTAATTGGTTCTACTCAATCGGTAAAATTTTTCAGCAAGCATTAATCAAAGAATAATAGCTAGAAATAGAAGAAAAACCAAAACCGAGAGTTACGTGGTTCGAAACGTAAGTCCTACATCCACAGACACCTGAGCCGTAGCCTAGGTGAGGCAATCTTATTAAAAGATTTGTTGAGAACAAGTTCACAATTACAAAATCAATCAATAATACAAACTAAAAACGATACAGAACGATGCCGATTTGATAACTAATAAATTGCCCTAAATTGCTTACGCAATTTAAAGAAATAAGGGAAAAAGGTTGAAGAGACACTTATAGAGAGAGATGACACTTTCCAGCTTCTTGATCTTAAAGAATCACAATACCCAAATGGAATCCGCACTCCAATGAACAAGCCGCGAACAATCGGGAAGCAGGTTTTGTGAGTTTCGGCGACAGAGGCTTCGGCGATAGAGATCCCTTCGTCGCAGTCTCTTTTCTGCGAGATACGGCGACAGAGACTTCCTCTCAGTCGTTGTTTCTCCTCTTGCTAGCAATGACGACAGAACTTTTCCTCCGACGCTGATTCTCTGCTTGCTAGCAACAGCGACGGAACTCACCTTCTGACGCTGATGCCCTTCTGTCTAGCAATCGCGACGGAACTCTCCTTCCGTCGCTGATTCCCTTATGTTTGGATATTAATCTTGGCCAACTGCAAGAAAGACGAGTAATGCTCCAAGATTTCTCCTCTTTTCTTTCCCTCTCTCCCAAATGAGTGTATAGACTCAAATGCCTTCTCTTTTCCTTCTTTTTTGCACTAAGCACCCTTGATTTCTTTGCAAGAAAACCTTCAAATCTTAAACACAACTAAACTTGGTAATCTTGTCAATTTCTCTCAAAAACCTCAAAATGCTAGTGAAGTGAGGCCACCAATTTATACTAGAAGAATGAGGACACAAAAGGTAAGAATAGAATCGGTTACATAGTAAAATTTGGTAATTAGTTAAAATAACTACCTTAACTAATTAACCATCTTTAACAATTTAACTAGTTAACCATCCCTTAACTAATTAGCTCATCTTTCTAACTATGTATTTAAACTAAATTGAGGTAAATGATGTTGTATCTAATTAAAAGTTTAGGCCATAATTATAACCGTGAGTAATATTTTGTTAGATCTATTAAATTAAATTGAATTGGGACGAGCATTCTTTAATTAAATAAAAAAATATAAGTTAATTTAATTAAATGAGGTTAATTAGTTTTGTTTTAGTAAAAATCTTTAATAGAGTTAGTTATAAGTATTCAAGTGTTTTAAATAAAAGGTAAGAGAAGAGTTGGTGTAACTTCATGGTTTTCTTCATCTCGAATGTGAGTTATTTAGTGAGCTAAATTTTCTACTTGTTTAGAAAAAATATGGAATAAAATACTAAATAAATCATAACCATATGCATTTATATATGTGATAACCATACGGTTAAGCAAGCAAAAGAAGAAAAGAAAAGGGAAAGAATGGGACGGAAATTGTAGTTGGGAATAGAAAGTGTAGGTCCTTGTTTAGCAAGCTCATTAGATGAAAGCATTAGTTGGAAACAAAGTGTCTAGTAACAATAAAATGGTTGGTTTGTAATGATTTGATTAGAGCTGTTAGGTTGTGATAACTAAACAATGAGCTCTAGAAAAGCTACACCGTTCTTGTACTACAATCCAACTTTTCGAAATACAATTTCTCACCAGTCACTGCTTTCGTCATTTCACTGCTATTAGGTCAGAATAGTGTGTTCTTGTGTTGGTATTAGAGCTTAAGTGATCTAATCGACTCTTAGATCTGGGAAAAGATGAAAACAAGTGCAGATGGAATCATGTTCATCAGAGAGAGCCTCGTTTGGTATTCAAGAGGCATAGTCGAACTTGAAATTAGTAAATCTTGAGAATAAAATCTCGATGGTGAAATAGATGAAGAAAATTTCTAGCTATGGAAACTACAAGTTACTACTACTCGTAGAGGGCATGAACAGTTGAATTACATCATTGAAATTCCACAATAGGTATCGAGTACAGAAAAATTTGATGGTTCTAATGAAAGTTGAAGAATTAATCCAATGTAACAACTCGACCATCCACTTCATAACTTATAAGGTTAATTTTGTAATTTTGGAATTACCGGGAATCCCTAGAGTTGTCTCAAAATTTGTTTTGAATTAAAAGTAATTATCAAAGTCGTATCTCAAGAGGTGTGACGTTCGAATGTGAAAACTAGAGGTAAAATAGCCATTTTTAGCCCTAGGGAAAATTTTGTAATTTTGGCAGATCTTTTGTCTTTATATATAATGCCAATTTCGACCTAATGATGAGGTTTCCAACATTTTCTTCTCAAAAATCAGCGCCGCCATCTTTTTCCCTCTCTTTTTCTGCAAACGCCGATAGTCTCTGCCATCCAATCATTGCCGCAGAATTCCTGCGCCGACAACCTCTGCCATCCAATCATTGTCACTGTTTCCTATGCCGACAGTGTCAGCGCCGCCGACAGCTTTTTCGCCTCGGAAAGCAGGAGTCGCCGCTCGTCCAATCGTGAGCTGAGAGAGAAGGATTCGACCAATCAACACCCACGATCGCTCTTCCATCGTCCACGCCGCCGGCAGGTTTGTCCCCGACGTGTGCCGACAGCCATCACCGCAACCAGACGACTCCAGCTTCCGATTGGCCAGCGTGTCCCCCTTCGTACAGCTTTATCGATCGAGCCTGTTCGGCGAATCCGAACTTGTCGCGTGTCCCTAGTCTGCGACGCTTTCACCCTCACGCGTCAGATTCACGTGCCGGCGACCTTCTCCCCACGCGCCGCCCTCCGGCCTAGCGCCACCGTGAACTCGCCGGAAAATTTTCAAATAGGGTATTTTGAGTATTTTGGACGTTTCGATTTCATTTTCGATGGTTTCGAGACCAAGTTATTACTGTTTTGCACTGTTTTAACTAGTTAAGTTGGAAAACGACCCCATGACGCGTAGTGTTTCTCTACCAAGGTAAGGGGATTTCTTGGTAACTTGCGAGCCTTATAACTAAGTAATTGCACGTGTAGAATAACTTAGATTAATCTTATAAGATGTTTAGTGCCTTGCTTGCCGGTTATTCATGAAATGATGGATTTCTCTGATTACTTCTGTTATATGTATGTTTCATGGTTGTTATGCATGTGTTTTGATAAGTTCACGAGTAAGTGACCCATTAGAAGGCCAGGGAGTGGCATTCCCTATCAGGGTAGCCCCGGATGAGTACGATTCACCTTATGAGACCCGGGAGTGGCATGTCCCTTCGAGATAGCCCCGGCGTGTAAGGATCCGACCCAACATAAAGTCTAACCCGGAGCCTTAACCTCTTATGCATGAATAACATTTATTAAACTCATGGAGACATGCTAAATATCATATGTATTTAATGAAATAACTTAATAAAACGTAAGTAGAGTTTAGGGGTACCCGGAAAATGATAAAATAACATTAAAACCTATGCTAAACATGCCTCCAACCCATTTCATGCTTTAAAATCATAAATCAACATTAAGCTTAAAACAACTTAAGAAACTAACGCATCTTGCCCATTGTCACATCAGCTTCAGCTCAGCCATCCCGGTCCACCTGTAAATACCTGGAAAGAATCAACAATGAAAAGGGTGAGTTTGCGAAAACTCAGTAAGGGATCCCAGCACGGGATCTAACAAGAACACATAAATAATCAATGAAACACAAAGTAACGTGATTACATAAATGTCCTAAGCCATAATTCTATCTCAATCTTCAACTCAACCATGAAACTCAAAACTTTAACACAACTCATTCTTTATCACAAATCTCCTCATGAGTTCTTTATCTTAAACTTGGTAACCTATACTAGTGTGAGAGCACCTCGGCGAGCCGAAACAACCTGGTTGCCACCAGACTTCGAACACTCCGGCGAAAGGGTAGATTTAAGACCCTCCGCTATGGGATATCTCCCGACTCACACTTCTAGCACGACACCTAGGAAAAGTCAGGCGAACTCTGGGTAGGTATAGCTAATCGAGTGGCCCTCCGATCCATGACACTACCGCGAAATAGGAATATCTTCCCCAACGCCCTGTACCTGAACTAAACCCCTAAAACCTTGTCCTCTTTAGAACTCCTAGCTCAGAACACACTACTTGGTTGACACGCTCGCCTCCCTAAAAGGGATCGTACATGACAAACGGGTGAGAAATAGGCCTTAAAAATGCCAAAAACAGACTCAGGACACGAGATTTACCTTAGGGACGAAGTTCGGGTTTTTCCGGTCATCGGAGATGGCAGCGCCGGCGCCGGCGCGTGAAACCAGCGTCGACGCGTGAGCTAGAACTCGCTGGCGCGTGCACGAGAAGGCTGGAGCGTTAGAGGGCTGCTTCAGAAATAGGTTCGGGATGCGCGTCTGGCTAGGGTTGGCAGCAAGCAGGCTCGGCAGGCGCGCTAGGCTCGGGCTCCGAAGCTGTAGTGATCCAATCGTCGGGCGACACGGAGGCACGTGCTAGTTGGCTGACGCGGCCAACGGTGGCTTGACACGTGGCAGCTCATGGATGGCGCGTAAGTTGGCGGTCAGCGGCTGCACGGAAGTCGACGACGGCTCCTCGGGAAATGCGCTCTAACGGCTAATGATTACGAAGTGATGGCTTTATGATTGGGGCTCGGAAAATTGTGCAATCATGAGGTATTTATAACCCAATAATAAGGGTTTCCTAAACCAATTTGTTCTCTAGCCTATTTTGTCTGCTTCCCTATTTTGTCCTCTTCCCTATTTTGTCTTTTAGTGACAAATTACAAAAATACCCTTGTCGACCGAACACTCCTACTTTGACCCGAAATTCATGAAAATACCTTTTTGCCCCTTGTTTCCTTGAGTCTAAAATCAAAACCCTAAGGGTACCATAGTCATTAAATTCCTGAATTTCCCGAAATAAAATAAATAACTTTGTTTTCTAATAAAATTAAAAATAACGGGCTGTTACACGGAGTTATCTTCATCATCCAATAAACATCTGGCTCTGTTTAAGTCCAACAGGGCTCCTGTGTTTGTGTTTTATATTCCCTCTCTGTTCCATATTTATGTGTCATATGTTTTATTTGTGTTGATCCCGGTTGGGAACCTTTACTGAGTTTTTATAACTCACCATGTTACCTTCTATGGATTCCACAGGTGCGCATGGACTCTACCAGGATGGCAGATCGGAGAAGCTGGAAAGACCATGGGGCTTGTGATGTTGAGTTTAGGACATTTCCTTCAGTATGAGTCGTTTAAACTGCATCGTTTGAACATATTTCTGCTGCACGATGTTTAATCTCTTTTATTTGGATTTCTCTTAAATGACCGAATGAAGGAGCACTTGGTCCATCAAAGAATTTGTTCTCAAACTAAAGAATGCTCTAGAACACAATCGGTCAAAAGTAGCCAGTCGCGGAGAATCTCTCAAGTGTCATCCATCCAGCACCCTTCAAGGACCCCAAGTGCCTAGGATAAGACTTGAGGATGAACCTAAGAGACGTGACCAACCAGCGCTAGAGGGAGGCAATGCCTATCGGAGTCGAGGACCAACCTTGGTTAGCTCCATCTTTTCCAAGATCAATTAGGAGATATGAAGAAAGAACAAAACTAAGACAAACTCGACATGGACAATTTAGTCGATCAGGTCGACTCTCTTTTCACCAATGAAATTATAGAGGAACCTGTCTCGACAAAATTCAAGCTTCCAACCATCAAGACGTATGATAAGTCCAAGAATCCCGTAGAGCACCTGGATACATTTGGAGCATGGATTGAACTTCATGGAGCTCGAGATGCAATTAAGTGTCGGGCGTTCTCATTTACACTCATAGTACTAGCCAAAAGATAGTTCAAGCAGCTCAAGCGAAAGTCCATTTCCTTATTCAAGGAGCTAGCTAGAGCCTTCGTCACCCAATTATTGGGTGGCAAGATCATAGGAAGCTGGTCAAATATTTACTGATTGTGAGAAAAAGAAGCCATTAGACCTTAGGGGAGTACATGACACGCTTGAACAACGAGGCGCTATAAGTCGAAGGGTACTCCGACAATACGACTCTTACAACAGTCATGGAGGGACTTAAAGACGAAAAATTCCTATGGTTCATAGGAGAAAGCCCTACTCACATATGTGGAGCTACTCACTCGGGTAAAAAAATACATGAGTGTCGTTGAGCTGGTCAATTCCCATGTGAACACTAAAGGAAGGCGTTCATCTTCAGAACACGAAAAGGTGATTACCCAACGAGAATTCAACTATAAGGAATCACACAAGCGAAAGGAGAAGTATGACCAAAAGAGGGTACCTACCAGCCGGTTTGAGAAGTTTGATCATAGTACCAGCCGAGCAGATCCTGATAAAAATCTAAGACAAAGAGATGCTGATATGGCTAAGAAAGTTCAAGGCAGGAGCTGACAAGAAAAATAAGGGTAAATATTGTCTATTTCACAAAGATTACGGTTATACAACCTCAGACTGCGACACCCATAAGGGGTCCATAGAGTTCTTTATTCGAAAGGAACACCTAAAAGAGCACGTTGAAGAAGGTGACAGAGCGCCCAAGTCTCCAAATAAAAGAAGAGAGCCAAAGGTTCATCACCACCTCAAGAGACCCGAACCATCGTCTAAGAACCTACAGAGGCAGGTCCAGACAGAGCTATGGAATGAGAGTTGATCCCAGGAAAGGCTATCAAAAGGATAACACCTAGAGAAAGTAAATCCTCAGAAATAGACTTGAATACTTTTCTAAGAGAAGCTTAACGAGACAGAGAAGAACCTACAGAACGATTAGAGGTTGTGCCCTTACTAAGCAAAGCCCAAGCGGTTAGCATTGATGTCGGCCTAGACCTAGAGCAAAATGAGAGCCTCATAGCATTCTTGAGAAAGAATGCAGACATCTCTGCTTGGACAGCTGACGACATACAGGGGTAAACCAGAAGGTTATGGTCCACCAACATAATGTCAACCGAGACCACAAACCAATTAGGGGTAAAGTTATAGAAAGTCAATCTTCAAGAATATATTTGACACCCCTTCCAGAGGAGATAATTAAGACAAAGTCCATTCAGGAAGTACTTTACCCTCAATGACACTCCAACATTTTCCTGCTTAAGAAGAACCTCAAGACTAAGCTCGAAAGCTTGAAAGGGTCATGGTCGGAAGAGTCCTTACAACCACTGTGGGCGTACCCCCACCACATCTAGAACATCAAGACCCCTTGCTCTTTAGCATTTGAGGCAGGAGCAGCAACCCTAGTCGAGATATAACTCCCATCCCCGCGTATTAAGTCTTTTGACACCAAACAAAATGACCAGCAACTGCGAACGAGTTTCAATCTCCTAGAAGAAACTTACGAGGTTACAAGAGTTTCACAAAGGAGTCCCTGAGTCGCATTGGAAAGAACCTTATGAGGTCATCAAAGTCATCTGCTTAGGCACCCACTACCTTGAAGACATGGACTGGAATAAGATCCTTCATCCTTGGACCACGTACATTTGAGAAATATTTTTTCAATAAAAATATAGTCAAACTTTTCCAACAAGTGTTAGCAATGAAGATTGTCTTATCATTCTATGAAAAAACTCTCTAAATTTAAGCTATAAGTCTATTTATTTATCATACTTCAAAGCTTAAATTGGGGGGTAAGAGAGAGTACTGGAGAATTGATCGACATTCAATTGCAAAAATTCCAAGTCACAACTTGAAGAAAAAGTACATACTCAATAATCAACAAGGTAAAGTACTTAGAAAAATGTTATACTTCAATAAACAAAAGGAGTACATCAAGAAAAAAAAAAACAATCATAAAAGGCCCCCGGAGCTGCGTCTACTAGAAGTTGGCCTATTAAGCCAAACTAGGATGGGATATGTCCTAGCTGGAAGGGCCCAAACCGGGATGTCACTTTCGAGCACACCTTGGAAGATGCGAGAATTATAGCAAGCAGCTTGAGTTGGGTCATTGGGAAGTTTCGACTAAAAAACTGGTAGAGAAGAATCAACAACTTTCTCTGTAGTGGAGGTGCAAGAAGACCTGAAGAGAAGAAGAAGATTACCATAGCTAATTCCCTCCTGGATTTGGCCTAGTGCCCAACCAATGACAATCACCCCAACATTGTTTTCTAAAATCACAAAGGCATGAGAGCCTTTCATTAAATTGGCTAAGTAAGAGGTGTTCTTCATATTTCTTTCAATAGAAGCCAACTCTAGGCTAAAGACATATATTCAACCAATATTTACAACTTAAAAAGACAATAAATACATTCTTCTACTAAATACTTTTTTTTTTAAAAATTATCATAGCAAAATTTTTGTATTTCTAGATTCATACTCAAACTGCAGTTTTTGTCTCAATTGTGGATTACAAGCAAGTTCGTGAAGAATCATATGACAGATGACCGATTATATCTGTGGTCATAACTTGTCCTATGGTGCGAAAGAGTTCAGTAGGGTCTTTTGTGGAATAAGAATGATGTTAACAAATAGGAATTGGATCAAAGGTCGTTGTAACATTCAACCTAATGTCTACCAATCTCAAGGCTAGCTCATACTTGGCAGTACACTATTTTATTAGTGAGGGAATTTGAAGAGTTCAAGTTCACAGATTAACTATGTTGGACATAATTAATAAGAGCTTTGAGTTTAATAGTTAAACTTAATCAAACAATATATTGGATTTATTGAATTAAGATTTATGGGATAAATATTAACGAGGAAAAATTAATTTATTAGATAAATTAATTATAAATAATTATTAGATAATTATTTATTAAGAGATCCAATAATTAATATGTTGGATATATTAATGGGTTTAATAATTATTGGATAATTATTAGATGGAGAATATTAACTCATTAATATGTTAGACATATTAATTGGGTTAATAATGATTGGATAATTTATTTATTAATAATATATTGGATATATTATATGATTGAAATTTATTGCATGTTATCAATTAAAAATAAATAAATAAATACATGAGATATATTGACCAATTTCGAAATTCCTCACTTAGGGAAGGAAAGTTAATCCCCTAGAATGGATGGAATTTTTAAAATTAGTATTTAAATGAGAAGTAGAAAATGTTAGATTTTATCCTAATATCAAAAATTGTTGATGCTAGCTAGTTTGTAGTTGGTGCATGAACAATGTACTTCTTGGTTGTATCGGTAAAGGTGTTAAGCACTCCAATGGGGAGCTAAACCCTTTGTTTTCATTGGTTAGATCATTAACGAACATGTACTGAGAAAATATTTTTTAAAATAAACATTAAAAGTTTAAATGCTGAAATAGATTAAAATTTAAGGATACATATTTTGTCCAACAAAAGACCTATAGGCTATAATATAATTCATAATTTCAATGGAAATTAACACACAGATAATAATTAAACCCTAGTTTCATTTCAGAAACTCCATAACCCAAAGATTGCATATAAAACTCTTGAATATGATGAGTTTAAATCCAGCTTTGGTTGCTATGGTTTTGAATTCATCACGAGTTCTCTCCTTTCCTCCAGGATTTTGAGTCATCATAAGCACATCTGCTTGGGTGATGGACTTCACATCATTTGAGGTCTCGAGCACAGTGGGAAGCACTGCCTCTACTACAATTACCTTTCCATCATCTGGGATTGCATCATAGCAATTTTTCAACAACTTCACGCAATGTTCGTCACTCCAATCATGAAGTATCCACTGTATATATATAAATTTTTAAAATCCATTCGTTTATAAAAGTTTTAATGTCGATTAACAAGTCACACTAGTTTCATTAATACAAAGAAAAAAAACATGTTTTTAACATTCTCCCTCATCACTAGTCCTTTTTATCTATACCATGTTGAGTTGACTATGAAAAGCCTGACATTTGACAAAATTCAACCCTTGAACAATTTTGTCACTTGATCACCCATTTTTATTTGTGTCACTAGTTCCACATTTTTGTTCAAGCATAAAACACCTGATTTTATGCCAAGCGAATGGTGGATTGCTTGTCGCAATGAAATGGTACCACATAATCAAACTTTTGGTGCAAATCTTACATTTAGAGTATCGGCCACATACTTTTTTGAGTTGTTATAGCCATTGCTCTGTTGTAATATTCTGGATATTTTCTAATGAAATATGAGTGTTCTAAGGATTTTATACTATTTTTCTAGCCTTACAAGTTATTCAAGTCTTAATTACTATTTGATTATTTTTTAGACTATGAAAAGTAATTTATTAAATTAAAATGGAATTTTACATAAGAGATTTTTCATGTATAGCAATAATAATAATAATAATAATTCATGTACAGTAAATTTCTGATAATATTTCGTATATAGCAAAAAAATGGGTTATTTATCTAAAATGACCAAAATACTCTTGCCTCAATCAGTTCAACTAATAACTTCATTCAATTTAGCTGATAGTCTTCAATTAGTAGTTTAATTTCAGTCGATAACCTTCAATTGGTAGTTCAGCTGATAACCTTTTGATCAGTATTTCAACTGATAAATTCAATCAGTTCAATGATAGATTCAATCAGCTCACTAACAGTCTTCAATCAATTTGTCTAAAAAGAGGGGTAAAATTGGAATTTTGAAAAACAAATGAAAACCTGCTATGTAGGAATTATTTTTTGAGAAATGCTATAAATAAAATTGATGAGTGAAAAGTTATTATGGTGAGTAATTTTCCTTTTATATAATTGAATTACTATTCTAAAGAGACTTTTGTTAGTCAAAAGGTACAAGGGTTTGTTTATTTAAATTGGAAAACACTAATGAAACCCTTTTAAAACCACTACCTATATAAACAAGAACCTCTCACAAATTGCTAGGTTTTAATTGTGCTCCAACTAGTGAATTTTTGATCTAACCTTGTTTGCTCTAATTTTCATCATGGACCTCAAGCTTCCTGTTTTCTCTATTTTACTTATCTATAACCTAAAATCACCGTTTGTTAGTTAGGATCGTTTCCGTATCATGTTCGAGGTTAGCCGGTAACTTTCTACGAAGAGTGTTGTTGTTCAAGAGTCGAGTGAATGTTTCCTTTTTAATGTTATATGTGGTTTAATAAAAATGTGTATGCATTATCTAGACTTGTCTGATGTGTGAATTGATGATTTGAATTCATTATTAATCTATGTGATAGTTTGTACCTTTATTATATTCTTTTACATGTTGATGACATCTATTTATACATGAGTTCATGTTGATGCATTCTAGGCAAGGACATTCCATGGTGAACTAGAGTGATTTGTCATTTCGTGATATTGTGCTTATTAAGCTGAGATGTTCCACAGTGAACTATTCGAACACAGTCGTTCCTTGACGACCTTTTTGACCAATGTGTCATAAGGAACCAGGACGTTGTTTCTTGTTAGATAAGAATGATTGATCATGTTACACAGGGAACTATACAGATTCATTATTGAACATGTTATATTGTATTATGTTTCCTGTTAGGTAAGCATGTCTTATTATGTTACACGATGAATCGTTGATTCACTTTATTAGTGTTCAAAAGGGGACCTTGAATGATCTTATAACATGTGCTAGTGTTTAGGGCATACAAGACCTAATCACAAGTATGAGATAAAGGTTACTAACTAGGTGCTAAATCGGTAGAGACGTCCTTTCCATAGTAGTGTCAGGAGACAAGGGCAACTAGTTAGCTCTACCACGTGGAGTTTGTCTTGCTACCTAGGTGCCTTGTTCAGACTTCGAGAGTGTATAGGCAATTTCTCACTTGTGACTGTTATGGTACACCTACTTTATAGTAAGTGTTTAAGGCCTGAAGGCTACCACATTGCTTAACTCATCTTAGTTACACAAAGTTCTTAAAATGGTCATAAGACCTTGGAGGCATGTTGGTAATTTGGCATTGGCCATTAGACGACTCATAGGAGCCAAGCTCAAAGAACCCCTTAAAGGTTGTGTACTACATGTCTATGGCTTATATTGTATTCTGTGTGATGCTTTAGGGACTGTATACATGTTGTTCCCCGAGTAGGGGAACTTTTCGGAGTTTAAAACTTGCCTCTTTTTCAAGTGGATTGTTTTCCATAGGTACTTAGACCAAGATATTAATGAGGGTGTTGCATTAGAGTCTAGATATTTTTCTAGCATATTTATTTTGTTGCATTAGAGTCTAGGGAACTTCTCTTAAATAATTGTTTTATAAGTGATTTGTATTACTATGTTATCAATGAAAATTTCGTTTCACTTTTTACCGTTCCGAGTTTCATGCATGTGAGTTAAGTAAGGTTTAATTTATCGTTTTAGTTCTTTGAAAACTTTGGTCCTTACAGTTGGTAGGAAAGTTGAAATTCATAGATTTTGTACACCAGCTTACTATGTAAGTTGATTGGGTTCCTATAGTCAAAGCGAGCTGGTGACATCAAGTAACAAGTCATGATTTTTTTAGTATATAGTTGAGCATGTTTAGTTGAGCATGTTTGACAATTGAGCCTTGCATGATTACTGGACGTGATATCCCGATCATGATTGATATTGATAGATTGATGTTTGATGTGATATTCTGAGCATGATTGATATTGATTGAGAGATGATAATGTGTTATCTTGTAGATACATGGTGTTCATGGATAATTGTGGTTTTGGGTTTCAAGAATAATGACCTTGAAACCAGTCTAGGAGTCAGATAACCGGAGGCGGACTACTGGTGCTGTAGGCAAAGCTAAATAGTTAGTTTTTGAGTTCTCGAGATAGTGTTTGTTGGCATGTTATCCTTAGGGCTTGTAGCTGCATGGATTACCATTGACTTATTACACCAAAAGATATATGGTCGAGTAATGGTCCAAGTTGAGTGTGGCTTCTCGAATCGAATGTTGGAATGTCTGTGTACTAGAACCTCAATTGCGAGCTCACAAGCCTTGTTTTATTGGTTTTACTCTGCGTTGTTGAGTTTAGGGCTAGGTTAAGTTTAATTGTTCAAGCAAGCCTTTGTTGCCTAGCTTACTTGTTGATGGCATCTATTTATACATGAGTTTATGTTGATGCATTCATGGGTAGGATGTTCCACAGTGAACTAGCCTAACTTTTCATTATGTGATGTTCTGCGCACTAGGTCAGGATGTTCCAAGGTGAACAAGTCGTACACACTCGCCCCTTGAGGACCTATTTAACTAGTGTTCAATATGAAATCAGGACTTTAATTCTTTTTAGGTAAGTATATATGATCGTATACACATGAAACAGTAGATTCATTGTTGAACATGTTATATTGTGTTGTATTTTCTGCAAGGTAAGCATGTCTGATTATGTTACACAAGATGAGATGTCTTGTTATGTAAGCATGTCAAGTTACATTAAATAGGAAACCAATGATTCACTTTGACCTTATATGATCTTATAACACGTGTTGGTGTTTAGAGAGACATGATGTTATCACTAGTATTGGATACAGGTTATTGACCAGGTGTCAGGCAAGTGTAGACAACATTTTCATAGTATTGCCATGAGAGTAAAGAGCTGACGAGTAAGCACTATCTCGTGGAGTCCGCTTGGTTGTAACTTAAGTGCCTTTGTATAGTTTTGTAAGTGCCTGGACAATATCCCACTTGTGAGAGTGGTTGGTACCAACACCTCATGACAAGTGTTTAAAGCCTGAGAGTGCCATGTTGAGACACTCTCCTTAGTATTGGTTACCCAGAATTCCCTATAAGGTTATAGGACCATAATGGCACGTTGGTCCTTTGGCATTTACAATCACACGCCTATACATATCGGGGTTAGAGAACCCTGTTTGATGATGTGTGCTATATATCTATGACTTATATTGTATTATGTGTGATGCTTTAGTAACTATATACATGTTATACCCCGAGTAGGGGAACATTGTTGAATTTCACAAGTCGCTCATTTCCATGTGAATTATTTTCTCCTAATTACTTAGACTAGGATGTTGACCATGTTGGTGTATTGACTATAGAGATTGTTGCATTAGAGTCTAGATATTGTTCTAGCATATTTATTACGTTGTTTTTATATTTATTACGTTTATGTATTTATGTTGTTTGAGATCTCTATGAAATAACTGTTTTATAAATAATTTGATTACTATTTTATCAATGAAAATGTTGTTTCATTTCCTTACCTTTGGTTTTAGCCAAGCTGCGAGCATGTGATTTAAGTAAGGTCTATCATTTTAATTTTTTAAGAACTTAGGTTCCTGTTATGCGCTTCTGTAGTTTACAATGACACTAATTATTGTCTTCATGAAACCACTACATCTCTTGAAGTGGTGTAACATCTTTCACTTGTTAGATCACAACACTTTCATCCTTTTTTTTATTGTCATATCCAACAAATATACATCTGATTGCTTTCTTATCAAACTTTGTACTTAGATACTAGGCATGAACATTTAGAAAATGCAACCAAATACTTGAAAGTAGCTGATTGTAGGTTTCATATCCCATAATGTCTCAAATGGTGAGTTGAAGCCTAATCTTAGCTGGGGAATTTCGCTAATCACGTGGGTCATCGTTCGCATGGCTTTGTGTATGTAGGTTGCAAATTCTGATAGATCTAAGATGACTACGAATGAAGCTGTGGTTTGTGGGTTTACACAAAAAGCAACTAATGATTTGTGTTCATAGTTGGAGGAGAGAAAAAGAGAAAAGTCAAAGAGCCACATGGTGCAAAAAAAAAGGATGACATCTTCGTGTTCATTGAGTAGTTGTTTTCTCCCAAGTATCTCGAGCTTCGTTTTCTTTCGCGCCTCATTTGAGGGTGGATGTAAGAACCATATATCTTTGCACTTTTTCATTTATGAGTTATGGTGGTTAGGTAATAATCTTTTCTTGTAGTTTCCTCCTCTACCACCTAATTCTCTTTTTCATTTTTGATTGACTATTCATGTCAATCCTTTTTGTTTGTTTGGGTTAAGCTCTCTTCAATAAATTAGAGTTTGGATAGTTGTATGTTTATCAAGCCAGATGGCAATATAATATTATACAACATAGAGAAAGTTTCAATATTTTGTTGATCTTTATTTTGTTATTAATTTTTGGGTTACTTTCTTTTAGAAGATTTTTTTTTTTTTTTTTTTTTTGAGATATGTTTTAAACTATGATGCCCATAATTACTTATTCGAGGGTCTCGCTACTCGGTCAAGAAACCGGGATCTCCCTACCCTGTTATTGAGCGGAGGCTGATTATTGTAATTGTGTTTTGTTTTATGTATTCATATTTGAACATTTTATGTAATTGAGTCGATTATTGTAATAGAGTTTTATGAGAATGGACTATATACATTCCACATAAAACCCCTCTAACGAACATTCTTGTCTTTATTCTCTCTAATAAAATGGTACTTTTCTCCGTCTCATGTGGACGTAGCTAATACGTTGAAATAGTGAACCACGCACATTTGTGTGTATCTTTCTCGCCTTCTCTTTAATTTTATATTGTTTGTTGACTACAATTTCGTAACAAAAAAGTATAATCAACTTAGATTTTTAAAGATTGTTGTATGATTTGAGGAGTTACTAAGAAATTTATGTTAATTGTTACGAGTATAAAACAATCATTTTAAAATTACTATTTGAGATAATTAATTATTGTTTTGGAAATGGACCCACATCTATATGTTGTTTTAGAAATCTATTGAGTTGATCAAATATGGTTTCTGAAAAAAGTATGGTTTGCTAATTACAAAAATTTATGTTTATGATTTGTAATGTCAATAGCTCAGGCCTTCACTTCACACACACTCTTCTTAGGGCAAACCCAGGTCCCTTTAGATTAAGACCCCTACCCTATCATCTTCCCTTTTCAACCCTTACCTTCTCATTTATTTCCATCTTGCCACTCAATTATTTACTCCCCTCCTTGAGTATGAACTCATTTTTGTAAGAAACATTTCATTCAAATTATATACTAAACTTGTTGATGAGAGGAATGGTTAAACAATAAAAATAATAAGAAGAAGAAGAAAGAAGAAAGTTAATTAGTTGGCATAGTCTTTTAGTTCCTAGAATTATTTGATTGTAATGGTTTAAATAGACTTCCTTTTTTTTCTTTTTTCTTTTTTTGATGAGAATAATGGTTAAACTAGTTATTTTTCAATTCAACAAATATGGGACAAGAACTTCTAATCTTTTCATTACGATGTCATGTTCAATACCATGCATCGGTCATCAAAGATGGTTTTTCCAAAAAAAGAAATTCAAAAATTTGTTTTATATAATTTTTTATATTGACAAAACACTACACGTACATGAGGACAAATGTATAGCTGAAAATTATAAAATGGAGCGATGAAAAAGAAAACATAATTATGAAAAGAATTAGAAGCAAAACTAACCTTCATGAAAATAGCATCTCCCTTTGGAACTTTCTCAAACATGTCTCCTCCCACGTGTTCTACACCTGCCAACATAATCAAGACAAGAAGAAATTCATACATAGACAGACATATAATCTTCCATTATCATAGTTTAGAGACAATAAAGGGTAGAATTGGAATAGGTAAAAAACACCCAAAATTCTTGTATGAATGAAATATTTCCTATAATTATAAAAAGAAAAAAAAAAAAAAAACATTGTCTACGTACTAATTAAGCAATTTGTTTTTAAAAATTACCGGGATAAGGAGGGGCATCTCGAATAACGTGAGGCAAGTCGAAGTTGATGGCTTTGATAGAAGGGTAGGTAGAAGTGATGATGTTGAGGGTGACCCCAAGGCCACCACCAATATCCACCAGTTGTTTGATGTTTTCAAATCCCTTGTACGACTTTACAATCTTGTCCATGCACATGGTTGTGTGATTTATCATTGCAGTGTTGAAAACGTTGTTAAATCTTTGGTCCAAACCAGGGTATTCAAACGCATTAACTCCCTCATGAGCCCTGTTGAATGCAATCCCTCCTTCAATAACTGCATTCTTCAGCTCACTCCTGCGTATGTGTTAACTATTCTACTTCAAATCTTCAAACAAAACAAACTATTCATAATGCAAACAAAGTATTGGGTATCAAAGCCCATAAATCCAGATAAGTATTCAACAAATTAAGATCTGATTCAAGATTGGTGAATCTAAAAGAGACATCATCTTAAAAGAGCGTGTTGAGGATTCATTATTCCACATTGAAAAGATGAAGAATTCTTCGAGTATTTATAGAATAAGGTAGGCCGTTGAGAACCTTATTATCCCACAATTGAAAAGTTGAGAGTCCCCAAGCATATGTAACATAAGATGTGATACTACTTTCAAAGTCAATTCATTTTGAGATGGATGTCCACACTTTCTAATATAGATTATTCTTCAAATTGTCAATTAGTTTTTGAGATTGATGAGATTTCTAGAGGATTTTTTATTTCCTTGATAGAAACACAATAGAAATATATATTAAAATAAAAAAAGGTTATAGATAGAGATGGAAATCATAGGTAACAAACCAGCTATGGAGAAAGACTTGATCTTGAATCAAGGATAGAGTAGGACCCAAGGAGACTTCATGTTGATTACCAACATAATACTTAGAAACGGGCGTAAGGCTATAGAGTCTGTGCAGATCTCCATGTTCATCAACGGTCACAGAGCACCCCACGACCGAGTGGCTGGCAAGAAGCCTCAGCATCCGATCAATCATCGACCCCGCATCCGGGTTTGCAGTGGTTATCTTAGCTGCAATCTCAGCTGGGGCAAGCTCGGCCCCGTCTCCAGCCTCGGCCATGATCTGGAATACTCCTAGCTCGAAGACTGCTTGGAGCGTCATCGGCAGCACGGATAAGGTAACGAGATGTGCGGCGTAAGCGAAGTGGTGATGTTCTTGGTCCTCCTCCACGGTGGAAGCCATTGCCAGAACAGAAAATGGTTGAGGTTTTCTTAGGTGGATAAGGAGAGAAAGGTCGTAATTATAATATTGGAAAGACAAAGAATCATTTGTTTTTTTTTAACTAACGTGCGTTTCATCACTTGTTCTGTTCTGACCAATCAACTTCCCACGCGCTTTGTTCGCGTGCCAGCCAATTACTTTACCCTATTGCAACATCTCACCTAACTTTAGTTTTTAAACTTCGAATTTTTTTCTCTTTCTATACTTTATCTTGCCAATTTTCTTAATATTCTTTTTTTTAGTATTTTTTCTACTTTTGTATCTTCGAATATATATATTTATATATATATATATATATATGAACTTTTTCTAGTTAATTATTTGCTTAATTTAGGTTGATGTCGAAAAATGGTCAACGAATATCCACAGTATAATTTGTATTATCGAGGACGAGAAGCCTGCAAAAAAGAACAATTTTAAGACATATCGGTGTGTTGTGAACCACAAGGCCTCCGAAGTCTAAGTCAGTAGGAGTTTAGGAAAGTAATTTAGAGGACTTTTAGAACTTAGAATGGCTTAAGAATACTTAGCGTAGTTTTGCCTAATATTCGCCTCCCTTGAAATGGAGAATGATTTGACTACTTATAGCAATCGGTTTAGTAACCGCTGCAGCTTACATATGGGCGGCTTAATGACTGCCCGTTGGAAACATCCGTCATTAAGCCGGATAAGAATATCAGCGTAACTCCTAACCATCCTTTGGAGGTATATCAGCTTTGACTCAGAAGTTACTTCGACTAGGTCAACCTTCGCAAGTTCTCACATCCACGGTCGACCCCTTAGGGGTGCAGCCCTCTCGTTGTAACCTTAGGACGTTACAGGGGTGCAAAGTCTCCAAGCGTTACTTGGACTCGGTCGACACGTCCACAAGAGAGTCCTAACCTCCACGACCAACCCACTCGGGCTGGCCCACTCGACCGATCTCCTTAGAGGTCAGCTTTGGACTCGGTCAACCCTTTATGGATCCTCACCCCACGACCAACCCACTCGGGCTGCGCTACTCGATGAAACCTTGGGACGCCGCGGGGTGCAACGTCTCCTTGCATTACTTGAACTCGGTCGACTCCTAGGGGAGAGTCCTAACCTCCACGACCAATCCACTAGGGCTGACCTACTCGTTGTAAACCTAGGGGATGCCGCAGAGTGCAGCGTCCCCAAACGTTACTTGGACTCGGTCGACTCGTCCACAAGAGAGTCCTAACCTCCATGAGCGACCCACTCGGGTTGACCTACTCAATGTAAACCTAAGACGCCACGGGGTGCAGCATCCCCAAACGTTACTTGGACTCGGTCGACTCGTCCGTAGGAGAGTCCTAACCTCCACGGCCAACCCACTCGACGTAACTTCTGACAGTTATTAACAGATCCAGTCGTTACTTTCGACTCGATCGGCTCGCCCATAGAAGAGTCCTAACCTCCACGGCTTTCCCTCTAAGCGGTGTTCGCCTTCTTTGGCTGAATCCGAGAGGGTCGAGGCTAGCTACAAGGGCCGACTTCTAGGGGGTCAAGGCCTTCCTTGACCAACCACTAGAGGGGCCAGACTTACTCGGCCGACCCTTGGGGGGTCGGCATGGACTTGGCCGACCTCTAGGGATTGTGGCCTCCATTTGGCCGACCCTCTGAGGGTTGTGGCCTCCATTTGGCCGATCCTTGGGGTGCCGACCCCCGGGTGGGGTCTCAGCCTTGTCCGAGTATTTCAGAAAATTTTGGCGTATAGCCATTTATATTACACATATCTCTTTTTACTTGATGATAACTTTAAAAAGGGTTGATTCCAACTATTTGGAAAAAATTACATAAATAGTGAGAGTATCCAATTTTGTCGTGAACTTATGAATTAAGTGTTTTGGAAAAAAATCAATGAGAAGAGTACATATTCTCCAACTTCTTAGAACTCTTTTTCCTTATATAATCGCAAAACTTTAAACTATTGAAAGTCTAAAATACGAACTCAAAATGATATAAACCAAAATCAAACTCAAACTCAGTCTAATAGTCTCTTAAAAAAAACAAGCAAATATTCTATCTATCATATTTGTTTAATCAAAGTCAAACTGAATAATAAAAGGAAAACGGTGACATCAACTTGTACCCATTGTGATACATATTTTAAAATCATTTGGAAATAAATGCCTAAAGGTAGCATGAAAGTTTATTTTGTTTAAAATTTTTAATACAAATCCAACCTATAGAAATTGAAATTTATCCAATTTGTATCCAATTAAATTTCACTTCAATTTTTGCATACAACTAAAATTAAATATTTAGAATGATATTTAAAATTTACCAATAAACTTAGAAATTTAGAAATTAATGAATGTAAAAGACAAGAATTGATATCGTGGTATTAAATTAGTTAGGTCCCATTTGGTAATCATTTAGATCTCGTTCGTTAACTATTTTGTATTTTATTTTTTGTTTTTGAAATTTAAGTCTACAACTACTACTCTTACACATAAATTTTATTGCTTTGATATACACATTTTGCTTGTGTTTTTAAAAATCATACCAAAATTGTAAAGTAAAAAAAAAAAAAAAAGCTCATGATTAGTACTTGTTTTTATTTATGAAATTTGGTTAGGATTGACACACTTACTTAAGAGAATATGAAATACTCTGTGTAAAGAATTTGAGTAAATACTAGTTTAAATTTCAAAATCCAAAAACCAAACGATTATGAAACGAGACCTTAGTTTTTTTGTTTTTTATTTTTAAAATGTAAGCCTGCAACTAGTACTGATACACATAGTTTTCTGATATTTGGATGAAAGCATGCCCATTAAGTAAAGAGCTGAGTTGGATGTAAGCTGATAATTGGTTGTTAGAATAACTACTCTACGAGCCAAAATAGTTAGAGAAATAGTTAAGATGGTTAGGCTGTTATTAAAGCTACTTACCCTATAAATACCTATGATTGTACTTAACTATTTCCGGTGTATAATTTATGCATTTTGTCTCTATTACTATGTAAATCAGTATTTTAAGTTGATATCAGAGCCTAAGTAGTCTAATCAACTCTTAAGGTACAAGAAAATTAGAGCATAGTAGAATGGAGTC
>JBBMEG010004447.1:22275-38196 GCA_037832605.1 Cyclanthera cordifolia | reverse complement strand
TATATATTATTTTTTTTTTTTTTAATTTAAAATCATAATAGTTGTGTACTACAAATTGTTAAATAGCGTGGGATAGTATCATCTTATGTGTTCTTAAAAAAAGAAACATATTTTCTAAAAATTTTAGAAATATGTTCACATTTTTCATTTGCTTGTATTCAAATGGTTAAGATTATTGAATCTAATTTCATTCATATTAATTTCAAATTCACTCTAGGTGCCAATTTCTTTTTTCATTATTATTATTTTATGTAATGCTAACTCCAGCATTCATAATAATTTTTGTTTATTCAATAACAATGTGAATGATTGAATCATGACTTTTTTGACTCACGAGTACACATTAATGTCATAAAATTGATAAGGTTATATGTGTATATAGATGATAAAAAAAAAAAAAAATCATATACCTTAAATTTTATTTTATCTAATAAATGAATCAAATATTGTGTAAAACCACGTCACTGGTTCGATTTTTTAAAATCAATATTTGACTTTCATTGGTTTTAGAATAGCTGTCCTAAGGTTTGTAGTTCCTTCTCCTCAATTATACTAAAAAATACACTTATAAAATATCAAATAAATGCAAGCGTTAAACAATAATAATAACAACAACAACATCGTTTTTTTTTTTATACACTAATATATGAAATGAGATGTATTTATAAGGGTTTATAATTAGAGAAATTATTGCAAATAGCCAATTTTTATTCACCTATTTTAATTATAATTAAAAAAAAAACTTTTACTTGATAAATTTTCATTCGTTTTTCAATAATTCTTATTTTACTCTTCACTTAAGAAAATTAATTAAAAGTTATCGACTGAACTATTAGTTGGAGGCTACCCATTAAACTATTAAAATATATCAGCTAAACTGATTGAAGTAGTGGTTTTTTGATCATTTTGCATAGACCGATTCAATTTTATAATATATAGGAAACATTTTATGAATTTTGTTATACTAATTAATTTCTTTGTTATATATAAAAAAATTCCCTTATAATTACCTACTGCTCCATTTGGCAACTTAGTTTAATTTCAAGAGATCGTTCTCACTTATATTCTTTAAAATCTAAATAATTCAAAATATAAATCTTAAAAAAGAAAAAAAATTAAATTAAAAGTAATTTCAAGTAAGTTTATAGGGGATTTGTATGCATAGCAAAATAGAAAAAAAAAAAAAAAAAATCATGTATAACAAACTTCTGAAAAGGTTTCATGTATAACTATGTAAAATAACCAAAATTCCTTCAGTTCAGCTGCAATAATTAGTTCGGCTCATAGCCTTGAATTAGTAGTTCATCTCATAAACTTTGCTAATAATCTTTGAAAAGAGAGATAATATTGAAATCTTTGAAAAACAATGAAAATGTGGCAGGTAAGGTTTTGTTTTTTAATTTATATTTATAATATATGAATAAAAAGTTGTAATGAGTAGAAAAGTAATACTTGAAATTATTGAGCATTAATTTTTGACACCATGCATGAAGAAAAAAAGTATGTTGTTATGCATTTTCATTTATCACACTTTTTTTAGTGAAGAGATGATTATAATAAATTGTCACAAAACGCGTGTTTTAATTTATGACACTTTAGCTGACTCTTCTTCTTAATTTTTGTTTGACATAAATATTATCTAATCTTCTTTTTCTAATAATGAGTTCTTCTCAATTCGTTCGATAGAGCTCAACTTTACCCCAATATTAATTAAGTAACATTTGTCATAAATAACATTAAAAAAAATTTATAATGCATCTCAAAATGACATTATTTATTTCAAATTTTTATAAAGTCACTACAAATAAATTTTTATAATCTTCAATAAAAACTTTTTTCTTTCGCTCTTAATTTTTTTTTTAATCTAATTGATTAAGATTTAAGCTAATAATTATCGATTTACTGTTATTTTAAGATCTAATTTGTTCTCATTAGATAGTTATCTAAACTCAAACTTATGACGAGCAAGGATCAATATTTCAAAAATATATATACCAATTAGTTTAAACATTTTTTCTTTAAATTTGTGAATAATGCAATTTCATCCAACCATCAAATTTTAACCTTTTGAGTGAACTTCACTAGTTAATCCAACTCTAAACTTATACTTTAGCCCACAATCTTTACCTAAGCTATTTTTAACTAAAACAAATACATCTTAACCGAATGACCACTTCCTTTACGTTTCCAGTTTGATAACCGTTTGATTTTTCATTTTTTGTTTTTAAAATTTAAGCTTATATTTACCTAAAGTTTTTACATATGTCCGATCTTCTCTTTAAATATGTATATGAATTTTAATCAAATTTCATAAACCAAAATAGTATTTGGAAGCTATTTATTTTAACTTTCAAATTTTGGTTTTGTTTTTAAAACACAAGTAAGATGTAAACATCAAAGTCATGAAAATTATGTATTAGAGTAATAGATTGTAGACTTAAATTTAAAAAATCAAAAACAAAAAACGTAATGGTTATCAAACGGGGCCTGATTATCACATTTTATGTTTTTTCTTGAGTAAATTTTTAAAACTTGACTCAATCTTTTCGCTCTTTTGCATAAAGCTTATGAAACCTATCTTGTGGAGAAACCTCGTTCGATGGTGGCCGGAGAGCAAGCTTGTTGGCTACGGTCAATGGCATTCTTGCATATAAAGATAGAGAGAATGTCTTTGTACATGTGATGACTAGAAAAATACGGAAATGATGGATTATTGATTTAATTAAATACCATTTTGCATCGGTTGATAATAATTAGTTTAATTAATAACTAATTGGAATTTAGTTTCGTTAATCATATTGATTAGTTAGGAGGTTTTTTTTAACTACCTAAATTTAATCATATGCTGTCAAGCCTATTAAGTGCACTCATTTTTATGATTTATAAATAAGTGGCTTCACTAACCTATTCAAAGAGCTTGATTGATCAAAAAAAATTAAAAGATTAGAGAATTACTATTTGTTTTTCATTTACTTTGTGTTTAGTGAAAAATAAAGGGAATTTACCCAAGTAAAAATGTGTTTCTGAGAAAATCAAAGGAAGCTAGAGCGGCAAAGTGGTAATATCACTTGTTAATAGGGTTTTGGAAGGAGGGAAAAATCCTTCCCATTGTGCAGCAGCCTCCAGGCCGAGAGAAGAAGAGCGAGAGCCCACAAGGAGCTCTTTGTTTCTCTGATAGCAACAAAACAGCGCCAGGCTGCACATCGACAGCCTCAGCGGCGATATCCTTCGAGTTTCGGCTGTTCCACTTGGCCGGAACGATTTCCTTTCGCCCCTTCGTACTGTTTATCCGGTTTTCTTGGAGTTTTTGAGCATAGAAGCCGGAGAAAACAGTTTGGAGTTTTCATTTGAGATTCTTGAGGTTTTTCAAGAATTGGTTGATTCTTGGTGAATCAAGGTGTTCTTTCCATTTCCTTTCCTTTTGTTTCTTGTTTAGATATAGGTAAATTCTTGCTACAATTTTGTTAGATTCATAATTTTTGTAATTTGTTGGAATTGTATCTTGAATATTGGACTATTTCTTATAAATCCTCTAATAAAATTACCTCACCTAGGCTAGTTCTTAGGTGCTCGTGGATGTAGGACATACGTACCGAACCACGTAGATCTCGTGTTCATTTATCCTCTCGTTTCTATATTTTTCAGATTTTGTGCTTGCTGATTTTTCAATTTACAAGCATAAAAATCAGAATTCAAGTTGATCGTTCATAGTTTTCTTTGGATATTTTAATTACAAAATCGACATATGCTTAGACGAGGCCGGGATTGAATTTTGCAACAGTGTGGTATCGAAGCCTAACTCTAGTTTTCGTCTTATGTTAGTATTTACTTTATTGAAAACTATTGTTTAAAGAATCTTGGTAAGTTTAGGAAAATATTCTTGGATTGTGTTCTTGTGCATTTTTCCTTGTTCTTAGAATTCTTGAAGCAAACCTACTTTCTTGTATAGTTTTGAAAATAATTTTCTTGAAAAGTATAGTCGCTACCGATTTTGTGTTTTGTATTTTTTGAAGGATGACAATGAAAATTAAAGTTGAACCGTATGATGGAAAAAACGACTTCGGCTTAAGGAAAATAAAAATGCTCGTGATTCTTCGTCAACAAAAGGTTGATTATGCTCTATCGAAAAAGGAGGAAGTTCCGGAAAACATAATCGAAGATCAATACGACAAGGGCGAGGAGAGGTGACGACTTTATGGCTTTGGAATAAGTTTGGAATAACATATCAAACAACATATGTATCAAGTAAGATCCATCTTAAATCTAGGTTCTTTAGTTTTAAGATGGAGTCTAACAAAAGCATGAAAGATAATTTAGATTATTTTCATAAAATTGTTTCTGAAATGGAAAATATAGGTGAAGTTTTTTTCGATGAAAATCATGCTATTGTCCTAGTAAATTCATTACCCGATGTTTATAGTGATGTTAAATGCACTATGAAATTTGGTACGGATGCTTTAACATGAAGTATTGTTCTTGCCACAATAAAGATTAAAGACCAAGAATTGAGAGAAAATAAAAAATCCAATTCGGAGTCTCCCTTTGTTAGAGGAAGTGTAGAAGGTCGTCCAAAGTATGTTAATAACACTAGTAAGAGGGGTAAAAGTAAGGAAAGGTCTAAATCTAGGGGGCCTAGTAATAATTATAGGAAGTGCTACAATTGCCATAAGATAGGCTACATTAGAAGGTTTTGTTCCGACCTTAGAAACAAATTTGGAGGAAAAGGGGAAAGAAGATACTAGTGATCTTAACATTAATGAAGAGTATAATGAAGTAATAATGGTTAGCATCACTAGTGATGAGAATGCTTGGATTTTAGATTCAGGTTCTTTCACACGTAATAGGGAATGGCTTGGTAACTTTCAAACCGGTAGGAGGTAAAGTCATATAAGGAAGCTGCCAAACTTGTGAGATAAAAGGTTTAGGGACAATAAGGCTAAATCTTTATGATGGAAGTGTTAATTGTCTTGATGATGTTAGGTATGTACCTAAGATCAAAAGAAATTTAATATCTCTAAGCATGCTAGATAAGTTAGGACACACAATTAAATTAGAGAGAGAATTAAATTAGAGGGAGAAGTGTTAAAGATCATGAAGGGAATTTGTATAGTGATGAAGGGTTTATTGGGAGATACACTTTATGCACTAGAAAGTTCGACCGTTGTAGGTCAATTGATCTAGCTAAAGAAAATGACAATACCAAATTTACTCTATGGCATAGACGTCTAAGTCACATGAGTGAACAAGGGATTAAGGAGTTGATAAAACAACAAATTATTTCCAATTTAACAAATGTTGATCTAGACTTATGTGAACATTGCATCTATGGAAAATCAAAAAGAGTTAAATTTGGTAAAGGTGGAACATTTTCTAAAAATAAATTGGATTATGTGCATTCAGATTTGTGGGGGCCGTCTAATGTTTCTTCTCATGTGGGGCTAGATATTTTCTTTCTATAATTGATAATTTTTCTAGAAAAGTGTGAGTTTATCTTTTAAAGAATAAATTTGAAACTTATAATAAATTTGTAGAATGGATTGTAGAAACTCAATCTAGTCTCAAAGTTAAAAGAATTATAATGGATAATGGCTTAGAGTTTTTTTTAATAATGAATTCAAAACTTTTGGTAAAACCAAGGGTATTGCTAAACATTTGAGTGTTGTTGGTACACCCCAACAAAATGGGGTAGCCGAAAGAATGAATCGAACTTTGATGGAAAAACTTAGGTGCATGTTGTCTTAGTCCAAATCACCTCAACTTTTTGGGTGAGGCGGTAACCAGGACTAGTTATATCATTAATAGAAGCCCTTCCACCGCTATAGGTTTGGATGCAAGGTAGCCTCCTCGATTTATCCCATATGAGAACTTTTGGATGCATAGCTTATGCTCACTCTAAAGAGGGTAAGCTAGATCTAAGGGCTAAAAAAATGTGTTTTCTTAGGATACCTCGAAGATGTTAAAGGATACAAATTGTTGTGTTTAGATCAAAATGCTTAAAAAATCCTTACTAGTAGAGATGTCATATTTGATGAAACTAAGATAGGTTTTGAGGAAGAGAAAACTAGTTCTATACCTATAGATCCTACAACCACTAGAGAAACCGTTTTAGAAACCACGTCTCTCATAGCTCTAGAAAATCAAGAAGATGAAATTTTAAATGAGGAGATAGAAGAGGTAGAAGAATGAGTCGATTTCAAGGTGGAATCTAGTTCCAATTTTGAAGATTCAATTAGCAAGAGATAGAGTTAGAAGAAATATTAATCTTCCTACAAGATATGCTTATTCTGATCTTGTATCTTATGCTCTTCTAATTGCTAATGACTTTGTTGAACAAGAACCCCAAATTTTTAATGAAGCCACCAATAGCACAAATAAAGAAAAATGGTGGATGGCTATGAAAGAAAAGTATGACTCTCTAATGAAAAATAAAACATGGGTTCTTGTCAACAAATATTTGAATGTGAAAACGGTTGGATGCAAGTGGATTTATAAAATTAAGGAAAATATTTTAGAAATTAATAAGTCTAGGTTCAAGGCTAGATTAGTAGCTAAAAGGTTCACTCAAAGGGAAGGTATAGACTATGATGATGTTTTCTCTCCCGTTGTTAGACATACTTCTTTTAGAATTTTGCTTGCTTTTGTTGCTCACTTTGACTTTGAGTTAGAGCAAATGGATGTCAAGACCGCATTTTTACATGGAGAGCTAGAGGAGACAATATAAATGGATAAACTATTGGGTTTTAAAGCTCCCAAACAAAGTAAGAATGCATGTTTACTCAAAAGATCTTTATATAAACTTAAACAATTTCCACATCAAAGGTACTATAAAATGTTTGATTCTCACATGTTATCTATTGGCTTTACTAGAAGTAAGTACGATAATTGTGTTTACTATAAAGAAGTTTCCAAATCTGAAATTATTTACTTACTTCTATATGTTGATGATATGTTGATTGCATGTAAGTCCATGAATGAAATAAATAGGTTAAATGATCTTTTGAATAAAGAATTTGACATGAAAGACTTAGGCAATGCAAAAAAAATTTTAGGCATGAATATTGTTAAAGAGAGGAAAGAAAACAAGTTGTATTTGTCCCAAGGTGTTTACATAACTAAGCTAGTCAAAAAGTTGAACATGCATGATAGTAGGAAAGTGCAAACACCTTTTGGAAAACATTTCAAACTCTCTAGTGATGATTCACCAAAGACACCTAATGAAATTGAGAAAATGGTAAATATTCCTTATTCTTCAACTGTTGGTAGTCTTATGTATTCTATGGTTTGGACTAGACCCGATCTTGCACATCCACTTAGTGTTGTTAGTAGATTTCTTGCTAATCTTGGAGAACAACATTGAAATGTGGTAAAGTGGATTTTGAGATATCTTGCATGTCATACGTTTTTATGCTTATGTTATGTTAGAGACAAAGAAAATGAGTCTATTGATATTATGGCTTATTTTGATGCTGATTAAGCCACTAATATTGATAAATGTAGATCTTTGACTAGTTTTGTGTTTAAATTGTTTAACTGTACACTTTGTTGGAAATCAAATTTGCAATACATTGTTGCTTTGTCGACAACTGAGTCCAAATATATTGTCTTAACCGAAGCAGTAAAGGAGGTCATTTGGCTTAAGGGTGTATCAGAATTAAGTTGCAGAGATGACATAAATGTGATTGTGAGTTGTGATAGTTAAAGGGCTCTACATTTATCAAAGAATCATTCTCATCATGAAAGAACTAAACATATGGATGTTAGATATCATTTTGTTAGAGATGTTATCAAGGATGGTTTAGTTCAAGTTAGAAAGGTTAGTACCGATTTGAATGCGACTGATTTTTTTACAAAAGCATTACCTTTTGATAAATTTAACCTTTGCATGAGAATATTGAATATAAGTGCGAGATAATTATTTATTTTCTATGTATTGTATTGATGTATGATTTGTTGTTGTTTGCTTATTCCAAATTAAAGTATATGACAAGTTGAAAATTATTAGAAAAATGGCCAAGACTTTAAGTATGATTATTGATTTAATTAAACATAATTTTACATAATTAGTTAATAAGAATAATTAGTTTAATTAATAACTAATTGAAATTTAGTTTGGTTAATCATACCGATTAGTTAGGAGATTTTTTTTAACTACCTAAATTTAATCCATGTTGCCAAGCCTATTAATTTCATGTGCACTCATTTTTATGATTATAAATAAGTGGCTTCACTAACCTATTAAAAGAGCTTGATTGATCAAAAAATTTACAAGATTAGAGAATTGCTATTTGTTCTTCATTTACTTTGTGTTTAGTGAAAAATAAAGAGAATTTACCAAAGGTAAAAGGTGTTTTTGAGAAAATCAAAGGAAGCTAGAGTGGCAAATTGGATCACTTGTTAATAGGGTTTTAGAGGGAGGGAAAAATCCTGTGGCAGCAGCCTCCAGGCTGAGAGAAGAAGAGTGAGAGCCCACAAGGAGCTCTCTGTTTCGCCAACAGCATCAAAGCAGAGCCAGGTGCTGCACATCGGCAGCCTCAACGACAATTTCCTGCGAGTTTCGGCCGTTCCACTTGGCCAGAACGATTTCCTTTCACCCCTTTGTACTGTTTATCTGGTTTTCTTGGAGCTTTTGAGCATAGAAGTGGGAGAAAACAATTTAGAGTTTTCATTTGAGATTCTTGAAGTTTTTCAAGAATTGGTTGATTCTTGGTGAATCAAGGTGTTCTTCAAAAGAGTTGTACTCCATTCCCTTTCCTTTTGTTTCTTGTTTAGATATAGGTAAATTCTTCCGATAATTTTGCTAGATTCATAATTCTTGTAATTTGTTGGAATTGTATCTTGAATATTGGACTATTTCTTGTAAATCCGGCTAGTCCAAGTGCTCGTGGATGTAGGACATTCGTACCGAACCATGTAGATCTCATGTTCATTTATCCTCTCGTTTCTCTATTTTTCAGATTTTGTGCTTGCTGATTTTTCAATTTAAAAGCATAAAAATCAGATTTCAAGTTGATCGTTCATAGTTTTCGTTGGATATTTTAAATACAAAATCGACATATGCTTAGAGAAGGTCGGGATTGAATTTTGTAACATATATATATTGACAAAATGTATACTGTGATAATATAAAGAAGGTTAAAATATCATTTTGGTCCATAGACTTTGATATTTGTTTCATTTTCATCTCTAGACTTTAAAAAGTTCAATTTTAGTCTCTGGACTTTGAAGTTTGTTCTGTTTTGGTCCCTAGACTTTCAAGTTTGTTACATTTTGGTCTTTGAACTATCAAATTTCAATTTTAGACCCTAGACTTCCAAAATAAATTAAATTTGGATTTTATTTAAAATTTTTGTTAAATTTTATTTAAAAATTAATTATATTTTATTATAAATTTAAGAAATATGTTCACATATTTTCTTTATTTATATTAAAATTATTATTATTGTTGAAGCAATTTTAAAAAATATCAATTATAAATTTATTATAGGGACTAATTTTAAACTTAAAAAAAAAAAAATTTAGGGACTAAAATGATTTTTTTTTTTTGAAGTCGAAGAATTAAAATTGGACATTGAAACTCTATGGACCAGAATGGAACAAACTTAAAATTCCAGGGTCTAAAATTAAAATTTTGAAAGTTTAGAGACTAAAATAGAACAAAGCTTAAAGTCAAGGGATCAAAATGATATTTTCACCTATAAAGAAATACAGTACATAAAAGTTTTGGTTTTCTTTCTAGGTTAAAATACCATTTTGGTCCCTAGACTTTCCTTTTTGTTTCATTTTGGTCCATAAACTTTCAAAAGTTTAATTTTAGTCCCAAGACTTACAAGTTTATTCCATTCTAGTCCCTCAACTTTTAAAAGTTCAAATTTAGTTCCTAGACTTTAATAAATGTTTAAAATTAGTCCTTATAATATTTTTAATATAAAATTAAATAAAATTGGTTCAATAATGTTAATAATTTCAATACAAGTAAAGGAAATATGTGAATATATTTTTAAAGTTTATGAAGAAAGATGTTATAATTTTTTTTTTTAAAATTTAACAAAAAATATTATAATAAAAACCAAATTTAAGATTTTTTGAAAATCCAGGGACTACAATTGAACTTTTAGAAGTTTAGGAACCAAAATAAAACAAATTTGAAAGTTCAGAAACCAAAATGGAACAAATCTTAAAGTATGGGGACCTTGAACTTTTGAAAGTCTAGGGACTAAAATGGAACAAAGGAAAAAGTTTAGGGACCAAAATGGTAATTTAACCTACTTACCATTATGATAATTTTGTCAAACTTGATAAAGAAGTTGACCTGCCTTCTGCCTTAACCAGTTCAGTTTTATTCAAGTAGGCAATATTTTTCATAACATGCTGTAAGATCGCTTCACTATTTGAAACAGGTAGTTTCGCTTGTACTATCTTACAAATACTTTAAAGTGTGTTTGTCCTTCCCTTTCTAAATTACAGGCTACAGCTACAAACTTTGTCACTCAACAAAGTTAAATGCTCATACAAATCTTAAACACACACACACATTTCAACTTATATTAGGCTAATTGTTGAGCCAATTCCCAAAACTAACCTTGAAATTCAAACATCAACGTTGTTCTTCTCCGAGCTAAGCTCCACTTCATCCATAGACTTAACCGCCAGCGTCTCTTTGGCGCCCTTGTACTGATAGCGTCGAGCACAGTACACAAACAAGAACAAGTTGAAAAATGCAATCGCAGCTACAACTGAGTAGAAATAATCAACTCTACCATCATTCAGATTGTTTGCGAGCCAATCAGGCTTCCCATGGCCACCAGTTGTTTTGTGCAGAATTATGATAATCAAAGTGCTTACATAGGTAGCAACGGTGAAGGAGATTGACAGAAGTGCATTAGCCATTGTTCTCAAATGCTCTGGAAACTCATTGTTGAAAAACTCCAACTGCCCTATAATGCTGAAGGCCTCACACATCCCCATCAGAATGTGCTGAGGGGCCAGCCAGAACACCGACATTTGTTGATTATGTCGAAGCGCCATGTCCCGTCTCTCCTTCTCTATAATTGCAGCTATCACCATTGCCGTTATCGCAAACACGGACCCAATTCCGATTCTTTGCAGCTGTGTGATCCCATTGGGGTGTTTTGTGACTTTGCGGAGCTGTGGAACGAGGACTCGGTCGTAGAGCGGAATCCAGATGGCTAATGTGAGATAGGAGATGACTCCCAATGAAGCTGCAGGGACTTGGAAGTGTGGGCCCATGTGCCTGTCCATCTGCAGGGCTTGTGAGACTGAGAATGTTCCTTGTTGTACGATTGTTAGTAGGCAAAGAATGGTTGATCCCCAAATTGGTAGAACTCTAACTAAACATTTGAACTCTTCCACTTCCTGTATGCTGCAAAGACTCCACTTCTTCGCTCGACTCCCATCCTCATTTAGCTCGTTCGCAAGAACAATTGCCGCCTTGTTCAAAAACCTGACATAAGAGTTTGACTCGTTAAGTTACTTCTTGAACATGATCCGAGCAAGAATTGGGAAGCTTATAGGGTTGTTTGTTTGACGTTATTCCAGAGCTATTACAAATGAGTTTTTACAACTCTTCCTCAAACAACCACATCCAAACGAGTTATTGCAATAATTCATTTCTAACCATTTAAAATAATCATTCATTTCTAATCACTCATTTCTAGCAACGTCCGAACAAGCTTTTGTCAGCAAGCCCTGTGCAAAAATCATCATCCAAACGGGTTATTAACTGCAACCCCTCTACAAATAACCACCTCAAATGAGCTATTACTAAAACTCAAATTTCTAATCACTCTACAATTCCACATCTAAACACTTTCATAAGGGGTAGTTTGGCAATGTTCCAATTTCACGTTCGAAATGATAATTTAAAAACAACATTTCTATGAAACAAGAAACAAGAACGTTATCAAATACCTGTATTGCGCCGTGAGAGGAAGCTTTGTCATGACAGGGGTTCCAGAATCCAGTGGAGGGTCATACAATGTTGTCTGGTCAATGGCTCCGTGAGAAGAGAGCTTAAGCTTGCGTTTCTTATACGTTGCGACAAGAACTTGAGCAAGGCCAGTAAAAACACTTCCCCCAGGCTTCATATATATATAAATACGAGTGCCGAGAAAGAAGAGGACAATGGCACAGAACATGAGCACTGTGGGAATGCCATAGCCCAACACCCAGCTGATAGAGTCTTGAATGTACACAACCACAGTTGCAGTGAACACCAAGATAATGGAAAATGAGGCGTAGTACCAATTATAGAAGCTGCCTAGCTCTTTTCTTCCTTTCTCAGTCGTTGTATCAAACTGGTCCACGCCAAAAGGGACACTACATGGTCTAATTCCACCTGATCCAATGGATAAGAAGCAAAGACTCATTATTAGAAAGCCTAGCTGCGACGTCGTCGGAGCTTTGCATTGGTTCGTCGACTCTAGTGGCAAGTTGCATTCCGGTGGATGCAGTTGCGGTATCCATGCTGTGAATGTCATCCCCACCATTCCCTGTAAATCACCATTAAACTCAAAATCTTAAAATTGTATGAAACAATCTAAAACAACAATTAAGAATTAAAAAATATGATACAAAAAATGTAGATTTATACATGGTTTACTAACATTGTATTAGCTGCTTCCACAGACATAGTAGAGAAACCAAATTATTTAGGAGATTGTGAATAATACAAAACTCTTAGTAATATTCATATCAATGTGGAGATTCGAGTAGAGGATTATCATCCTTAACAAGTGGTATCAGAGCGGTTCCCCTAACTAAGCCAATCTGAAACAACCATCAATATGAAACAAAGAAATGATGGGGCTCAATATGATATGAAGTAGTCATAATGAAAATCAATAGTTGAGTCGCCTAATGTGTACTCCAGGGGTGAGTGCTTCTGAATATGCTCGTTATTTAGCATTTGTTTCTGTATTCTAGTGTGGGAAAGTGCGAAACTTGGAGATCATATGGGTATATAAGTGATGACAACTATCTTCATTGATATGATGTCTTTTTGGATAGAACAAAAAATAAAGCCACGAGGGTGTATGTCCAAAGAGGACAATGTGAAGATTTAGGTAGAGTTGTCATTCTTAACAACTGAATTATGTCCCTAATCAGGACCTTTTGCTCACCATGTTGAATTATGCTAAACCACCAAGCCAACCCAAAAGCTTAAACTTGTAGGTTGGGATAAATTTAATTATATAAACTAACACCAACCATTAAAACATAAATGGGTGAAAGTCCCAACCAAAAAGTCAACATGTTTTCTATTGCTTAAAGTAACAGTTTAAGTGTCGTTTCTGCAACTAAATGAACAATAACTCGTTGCTAAAAGTAAGACTCTCCCATAAATGCCAAATGAACACGAATTCCTTTAATCCACACCACGACAAGTAAAGTCAACTATATCCACTAGGGTAGGCCAAATTCGAAAACAACCATTTTTTGACTAACTTACTCGCACCTTTGCTATAATCATAAAATAAACCTAATTCTATAACATTTGGATGTAACAAGATCGTAAAGAAATTATTTTCTAGATAAATGGTCAGATCTCATGGTTGCAACAAAGTTCTCTTCTAAAGTGATTAAACTTTTGGACAAAAAGATAAAAGAAGAGTACAGCACACAGATTCCTTCCAACAATTTCAAGATTTAAGACAAACAGAAGCTGCCACTGGAAAACGTAATCAAATTGAACACAAACATTTTAGAGCAACAAAATTGGCAGTGAAGTAAGAAGGAATACCAAAAGAGAAACCAAGGATGCAATAGCAATAGTGTAGAAACGGCCCAGATAGGCATCAGAAATGAAAGCCCCAACAAGAGGAGTACAGTTATTAGCAATCGACCAAATGTTGATAACACTAGTCGCAGTAACTTGATTCAGATGATAAACTTTCCTCAGATAAACCATAAAATTCGCTAGCAATCCCGTTGAAGCCAACCTCTCGAAAGTTTCATTTCCTGCCCAGAAAAGATCACGAACTTATAACCAAACCCAAATCGCAAAACGAAACAAATTAAACAAAAAAGAAAAAAAAGAAAAAAAAACCTAAGATGTAAGGCATGGTCTTCCATCCTCCAGGCTTCCTCCTTTGAGGCGAAGAAACAGAGGCTTTGGATCTGGAGTTCACATTCTGGGTATCCATCTGGAATTGTTGTTCTTCGATTTCAACAGATCTTCAAGCTGGCTAACCAGTTTGTTTGGAGAGAAATTTGAAGGAAAAGCTTCAGTAATTGGAGATGTTTTGTTTGGCCATTAGCATTGATGTTGGAATTGTAATAGTGAAGATGTTTTGTAGTTCATCTTCAAACTGGAGGAAGAGTGTTTGTCTTTGGTAATAGTGAAGAGTGTTCTTCTTCTCTTGCAATTCTGGACCGCTCTCCACTGCCTTTTAAAGAGGCTGTTGTTGCATGTTCCAGTTGGAAGTCGATTAGTTAATTTTTTGGATTAATTTAAGGTAGGTAAATCAATTATATCTATTACACTCACAAATTTGGATTTTTAACTTCTGTAATTTTTTTTTAATCTCTCCAACTCTTAATAAATATGTAAAAAAAAAAAAAGAAAAAAAAAGAATTACAGTACTTCAAAACTAGAGTTGCTAATTTACTGGTGCATTTTTTTTTAAATTATGCTAAAATTATTAATTAAATTATTAATTATATATATAGTATAATATTATTCTTAATTTGAATCGAGTTGTATAAAACTAGTCAAAAATTTCAATCTGGTAATCAATTTATAAAATTTTGTTATGGATGCAACTTTTTTGTTTTCAATTTTAAATATAAATATTTTTTAAAAATATTTCATGTATAGTGAAATTTTAGTTATATTATTCACCATCTTTTGATCGAAAACATTTGTTGTTTAAGAATATGCTAGTTGAGTATTGACTATGACAATGATTTAAAGACTGTTTGTGATGTTAACCGAAGATTTTGTGTATTGATTGATGAATATTTGATATATTTATTGAAGCTATCAAGTGCATCATCTTTTTTGTCTTTTTACCCCTTCCAAAAAAAAAAAAAAAAAAAATATGAATTTTTGAAAGTTATATCAAAATAAAGCAAATCTGAAAGTTCAAGAATTAAAATTGAACTTTTAAAAGTTAAGGGATCAAAATCATATTTTTACCTAAACTGAAATGTTTAAGTGTGTATTACAATCAATTTAAAAAAAAATAGTATTATGATTGGTAAGGTTTTTTTTTAATCCTAAACTTTTTAAGTTTTGTGTTTCTATTTAATTTAAAGGGAGTCTCTATGATATATTTGATAGTTCTAATAAAAAAAAGAATAAACATAATATAAATAAATATATTTTAAAATTTATAAACAAAAATTAATAAATTACATCTTTTATTCAAAAAAAAAATAAAATAAAATAAAACTACCATAAAAATAAAATTTTATAATTCTCAAGGTAGCAGAATAGACAGGCCAACGTAACTTTTTTTTTTTTTTTTTTAATTTTTTTTTTTTTGTTCCTTCACTTTTAATTAAAACTTTTAGATGCACAATTGTAATAAAAAGAAAAAATTATAAATTATAAATTTAATGTATGTGGTTCGCTAGAAAGCTAGAATTTAATTCCTATCCTTTTAAAATCTAGACATTAGTCTTTATAGTTTGAAAAAAAATCTACAATTTAGTTCCTATGATTTAAAAAGCTAAATTTTAGTCCATAAAATTTGATAAATTCTAAGAAATAGTCTGTCGTTAGTAATTGTTGATGAATAAAATACGTAGAAGTTAGTTATTTTTGTGTTTAATGATAAGAGTGTGAGACAAATAATTAATTGGAAAAAAAAACACATAATCCATACATTACATTTACATACTTAATTCGCCTCATGACTACTTTTTAGATTTTACCAAACTATAGAGACTAAATTCTAT
>JBBMEG010004447.1:0-22175 GCA_037832605.1 Cyclanthera cordifolia | reverse complement strand
ATACATTACATTTACATACTTAATTCGCCTCATGACTACTTTTTAGATTTTACCAAACTATAGAGACTAAATTCTATTTATTCAAACTATAGGAACCAAGTTCTATATTTCTCCAAACTGAAGGAACTAAATTCTATATTTCTCTAAACTACAGAGACAAAATTCTAGATTTTCAAATCATAAAAATTAAACTTTAACTTTCATGAAATCATATGAACTAAATTTATAGTTTTTTTTAGCGACTAAATTTATAATTTACCCAAAGAAAAAAACTAAAAAAAATGTATAAATATGACATATTATACACTAACTATAGACTTCTACAAACCGAATGGATCATTGACGCAGTAGTTTCATTGTTTGGTATTATTCCAGTTTAATACCAGCGTCACAGCTTCCATTCGCCTTCTATGTATGACTTGTTATTCCCCTTCCAATTTATGTTCAAAAAAAAAAAAAAAAAACTATACTTCTACAAAATTAAAATATGATTAAATTATATGTGATTTGGAAATAATAAATTATAACAGTTTGATCATTTATTGTAAGGCGGGTACATTATAAAACACATTTAAAATAAAAAAAAAATACTACAAACAACAATTTTCATTCACCTATTATAATTATAATTTTTTATTAATAACAAAATTCATTTTTAAAGAATTTTTTTTTTTTTTAAAATTGATTGAAAGCTATTAACTGAACTATTAAAGACTATCCGAATTATTTAACGAAAGACATTAGAGGTTGGGTAGAGAAAGTGTGTCCTGATTTTTGGTACAAAAGGAATTGTTTTTGGTTTTTGGTTTTTGTTATTAGTTAGAATATAATCTTAAAAACGAAACAGGATTCTATTTTTAGAGTTACGTAGGTGTTTTTTTTTAAAAAAAATATTTGTTTTATTTTGTAATACCGGCCAATAATTAGTGGAAGACTTTCAAAATAAAAATAAAAAACAATAATTAGTGGAAGAAGACAGTCGTCAGTGTGAATAGAGAAGATAGTAGAAGAAGCCGTGTTGTGTTGCTCATATTCACCACATGGACGGCAAACTGGCTGACACAATATATAATATTTTCAACCAATGCAAACTTTATTTAATTAAGGATGTACGGTTGCATGATGTTTTTTTCTTTTAATAATCATTTTAATTAGAATATAACCCTATATTTTCTAACTATTATCATGCATGTTTGGATAATGTTTTGCAAAGATGTTGTGAACATAAATCTACTTTTGAATGCAGTTGTTTGTAAATGAAGTTGTTTTTAAATAATATGACATTTATCCAATTTTTTTAATATAAAATAACATTATTTTATTTATTTATTATTTGAAATCTCAAATTTCTTCTAATATTTCATTTTTATTTTAAGCTACGTACTACCTCTTTAGTTAAATATGCTTGGTTTTCAAATTGAGAGCTAATATGATGGAAGAAAAATGAGAATATGAATTCAATTGACTTTATAATTAGTACTCAACAACGTACATGTGGGCTAACTTTGTTGAAGAAAGAAGAGAATCAACACACACAATAGTGTAACAATAATACTAAGCAAATTTCTTAACTTTATTAACCATCAATGTACTCAACAATCTCAATCACTTCTAATGGCCTATCCCAATACTTTTCTTTTAAAATTTATGAATTCATATTTTCCCACCATTTTCACCTCTTCATTAACGAACCTTGAAATTGCACTGCTAGGAAAATTCTAGTATCGGCGACAGAGAGATACATCGACGAATTCGAAGATGCATTTGGAATATCGAGACAAGAAGATTGAGACGATAGTTCATAATAAGAAGGGCTTCAATCGAGAGATAATTGAAGAAGCTTGTATTTTTTACCCTTTGGAAGCTATTGCGAAGGAAATTGCAGTTGGCAACGACCATGAAAGGCTCGAATTCATTCAGAGGTTTTGGAGAGGTTCAGAGATGACAATGGAAAAGTGTATTTGAGAATTAAACCTCAAAATCTAAAAACAAACCGAAAAACTGAAGTAAGATATTGAAGATCAATATAGTTGTGTTGAGGATCTCATTAACCCACATTGAAAAAGTAGAGAGTCCTCCAAGCATTTATAAGATATGATGGACTACTTCTTTCATAGCCAATTGATTTTGAGGTGGATGCTTGCACTATCTAATATAGTTTCAAGGCAGATAAATCCCAACGGGTATTCGATCATCACGCTATCTCTATCTAATAAAAAGTGAAAATGGCAAATATCCCACAACTGATGAAGAAGACAAAAGTAAAAGTAAAATTAAAAAGTCATCGCTCGGTTGAACCGTGCAGTCCAACAACTTAGAATGTTATTCAACTTTAAGTTTGTTTTTGGTTGAAAAAGAGTGATCTTCACATCAAACATATTATTCAACTCTTTTCCACTCCACTCTTTTCTACGAAAAAACAAACAAACCAACCACAATTGCTGATAAGTGTATATCCACATGGTCTCCACTGCCCGCTTATACTTGCATTTGGTCTACGTGTTTCATTTACACCAGACTACACTTATGGGTGATAATTACAAGGACAAGTGGAAAATGGCTAGATTTCTTATATTTATTAAAAAAAACTAAAATTATATTGACTTTCAATAAATGTCTAATTATTATTTTTGAAATTAATTAATTATAAATGATGATTGAACATTATATCCTTACGATTAATTTTGATTTTTTGTATAATTTATTTAGAATTGGAGTTCTTATAACCGTCAACCCAAAATAATGTCATATTAAATAGTTAAATATAAGAATATGATATCTTGACAATAATCGTTAAAACTTTTTAATGGATAATCTTCCATAAAATCACAAGAAATAGAGAGATTCATCAATCAACTTGGTACGAAGATTTTTATGAAATTAATACAAAATAATGAGTTGGTTATAAAATTAGAATAAAAATAATGAAATGAACTCACCAACCCCGGTCGCTTATTAGTGGCACATTTAGGCAAGATAAATTAACCAGATTGGTTAGAATGGTTAGATTAGTTATTCATTCATTGGGTTGTTACATTCCATGTGTATATATATATGAGTTGATTAGTCAATAAAACACAACCCTTCTATTTACCTTTTCTTGGCTTAACACCTGTAATATGGTATCAGAGGAAAATTTTACCAATTAGCTTTGAATTTTTTCGGCCCCTTTCTCTCTCATCCCGCATTCTCTCACTTCTCTCCTTTCTTCTTCCTCTTCTTCATCTCCTCATCAATGGTGAAAACCAATCTCGTTCCACCGATTCCAAAATCGGCCACCAAGGATCTAGTCAATACATCTTCTTCAGCGATTCACAACAACGATACTCAATCTTTCCATACCAACTAATGATACTACTTACACCATCATTGTA
This sequence comes from Cyclanthera cordifolia, assembly GCA_037832605.1. NCBI lineage: Eukaryota > Viridiplantae > Streptophyta > Magnoliopsida > Cucurbitales > Cucurbitaceae > Cyclanthera > Cyclanthera cordifolia. Next base: position 18,801 of record JBBMEG010004447.1, on the reverse strand, counting down.
CATCCACTCTCGTACTTGTTTCCGATCTTCTTACTGAGCAAAACTACATTTCCTGAAGCAGATCTATGCGCCTAGTGTGATGATCATGCTTGTCCAGTGTGTGTTGCACATGGTCGTAGGCTCGTTCAACCCCATTTTCATCATGCTTTTATGTTATTTTGTCATTATCACATGTTATGATAGTTTCCTTCATTTCGTTTTAAGTGTTGACTCCTCGCCATTTTCATATGCAAGAGTGTCACATCAATTATGTGCCAAAATGTACTATGGAGGGTATGACTTTTTGAAGCTTCCTTCCTACCAAGTTATTATATGATAAATGCAATCGTTGATATGTTCTTTACTGTATTTTGTCATATAGCTTTTAAAGAGAAAAACATTTCTAAAACTCTCTTTCTCTTTTTTCGAAGACCTTTTCACGACGCCCGTGATAGAGGTTGCACTTGTTGTGCCACCCGCTCTGCCATTTTGGTTCGGCTGACTTGCTCGTCGGGTTAGAGAAAATGCCGCACAGTCGCCATTCTGCTGCCTTTGAAGTGCGACTGTGACACCTAGCACAATCACTTCGAAACAAGATCAGATTCATTGATGTAAATCTTCCACGACCAACAGATTCGACCATATCGGCTTGGACTCGCATCAACAATGTTGTAATCGCCTGGATATTGAACTCTGTTTCACGAGAAATTGCCTCCAACATACTCTTTTCTGATTCTACTTATGCGATATGACTTGATCTCTAGGAACGATTCCAACACAGAATGATCCTCACATCTTCCAATTGAAGCGAGATCTACACACAATCGCCCAAGATAATGAACAAGTCACTACCTATTTCTGGAGGTTGAAAACACTTTGGGATGAATATTCCTCATATCGCCCTTCCTACATCTGTGGCAAATGCACTTGTGGAGGAAACAAATATGTAGAAGAGTTTTTCCAATACGAGTATCTTATCAGCTTTCTCACGGGTCTCAATGACACCTTTGGTCATGCACAGGCTCATATTCTCCTAATGAATCCAACACCAGCTATCAAAACTACATTTTCCCTAATTGTTCAAGAGGAGCATCAACGCTCTTTGTTGATTATGTCTGCTACTCCAGTCATATCCTTGGCAGTTGCACAAACCCATCCAAATTCAAGTAACTCGTCCCGCCCTCGCCGAGATAGCCCTACTTGATCGATCGATGCTTCAAAATCCATGGCTATCCACCTTGATACTTTGGTCGACCTCGACATAATTCAAACACCCGCAACACACCGACAAATAATTCTCACTCAGTAGCCTCTGTCAGTACAAGCAATTTTAAAGCCAAATTGACCACGAATGCCATTGCTCAATGCACAAGCATCCTATCATTATTGCAGTCGAAACTAAGCAACACACGATCTCACTCCGAGACCTCATCATCTCATGTGGCAGGTATTACACTACAATCTCCCTTCACTGCATATAATCATTAGATAGTTGACTCAGAAGCGTCAATACATATCTGCCATGAGAAAGTTATATTTCAAGACTTATATCTAGTTCAGTCCTCAATTCTACTACTTGATAGTCGCCATATCCCTGTTGAATTTGTTGTAACTATTACTCTGTTTAACAACATTAAATTGGATCATGTTCTATTTGTACCACAATTTCAGTACAATCTTCTCTCTGTTAGTCGATTATTATCAAACAATGAAGTTGAGATTCACTTCGTTGATAACTATTGTACAATCCAAGACACGTCCAATTCCTCAACGATTGGCTAGGGTGATAAGATCCAAGGGTTGTACATCCTCAATGTTAGTCAAACTAAAATTGTTGCAGCACCCACCACCAAGGAGTCAAAATCTACGTCTCTATGGCATTCCAGGCTTGGACACTTATCTCTACCCCCTCTTTATAGCTTAAAGCATATCTTACCGCTTTCTTCATGTATGAACAATGAAACTATCTGTCAGATATGCTCTCTTGGTAAACATCGGCATCTATCTTTAATTTCATCTAATAACATGGCTTCGATGTCGTTTGATTTGATCCATACTGATATATGGGGACCATTTTCAAGTATCTCTGTTTCTGGCTATAAATACTTCATCAGTATTGTAGATGATTGCACAAAATTTACTTTGGTGTTTATGATTCGTCAGAAAAGCGATGACCTGCTATCATTCCCCAGTTTTTTCTACATGTACTTACCCAATTTGGTGTCCAAATCAAGCAGTTTCGATTTGATAATGCCCCTGAGAACTGTGCTTTGATACTCTCTTTCAGGAAAAAGGTGTTCATCACCAATGTTCATGTGTTGCACGACTAGAGCAGAACTCGATAGTTGAAAAGAAGCACCAACACCTGTTGAATGTGGCACACTCTCTATACTTTCAATCTCATATTCCACTTTGTTTTTGGACCGAATGTATACTGACTGCCACTTACCTCATCAACAGAATTCTGTCAAAATTACTTGGATGGAAAAACCCTATGAACTTCTTCATAAGACAATACCTGACTATACTCTATTTACGATCGAGTCTTTAACTGTCTATACTTTGCTTCAACCTTGCCTTACAACCGTTCCAAATTTGAGGAGAATAATGTCAGGCTATCGACTATTCAACATTACCACTTGCACCTTCTTCACATCTCGTGACGTAGTGTTTCATGAAACCACATTTCCATTTCCCACCATCAATCTCCCATCTGGCCAACCAAACTTCTTCTCGGACCTTGTACTCCCACGACCTCCAATGGACTCACCTTATGAACTCCTTAACATTACACTAAATACACCACAACAACCTAAACATTCAAACTTGATACCGAAACCACACAATCAATTAGAACCTTCATCATTAATAATTGAACCTCAACTTCACCATGAATCTCAAGTTGACCATGTTCCTTTGCAAACTCAACCCTAACTGCACAAATCAAGTAGAATAACCAAACCACCATCTTATCTCCAAAACTATCACTGTCATTTATAACACCAAACATACTTTCCCAAGTCTAACGCCAAATATCCAATACAAGTTCATCTATCATACTCAACCTTATCTGAATCGCACAAAAATCCGACACTACATATTACCACATATGAAGAACGTACTTCCTATCAAGAAGCTATTATACAACCACATTGACAGCAACCTATGACCATTGAAGTACAAGTAATGGAAGACAACAAAACATGGTTAATAGTCTCTCTACTAACCACAAAACATTATATCAGATGAAAATGGATCTACAAGGTAATATGGCGTTTGATGGCTCAATTGAACGATGCAAGGCTCGCTTCGTCGCAAAGAGATTCACACAACAAGAAGGACTTGATTCATTGAAACATATGCTCTAGTTGCCAAACTTGTCACAGTTCGAGTACTTCTCACAATGGTTATCTCTTACAATTGGTCGTTAATCCAACTTCACGTGAACAACACATTTCTTCATGGATACCTACTGGAAGAAGTTTATATGAAACTGCCACAAGGATATGAACCTAAAGGGATTGTTACCAAATAGGGGGAGACACTTGCCTGCCGTCTACACAAATCCATTTATGGGCTAAAACAAGCCTCCAAACAATAGTTTGAAAAATTTTCTGAAGCACTAATCTCCCCCGGCTTCAAACAATTCAGATTCGATTACTGTCTGTTCATACATGGCTCAGGTTCCTTATTTGTGGCCTTAGTAGTCTATGTTGATGACATAGTAATCACTTGAGCAAATACATACATATTTATTCACAAGCTCAAGCACCTACTTGATCAGAAATTTAAATTAAATGACCTTGGTGATCTCAAATACTTCCTTGGCCTTAAGCCGCTCGACCACTGGCCTCTGTTTATCACAACGCCAATATACACTACAATTACTCGAGGACACATGAATGCTTGCTACAAAACTTAAGAGAACACCAATGGATCCACACATCAAGTTAACGAAAACTGATCCAAAGTTGATTGATGATCCCTCACTTATAGACGACTAATTGGTCGATTACTATATCTCACAATTTTAAGACCGGATATCTCTTTCACTATAAATAAATTAAGGCAGTTTGTATCATCTACTTTGATATCTCAAAGGTTCCTCAGGGCAAGGCATATTATTCAAATCATCCTCATCATTTCAACTTCAGGCATTCGCAAATTCAAACTAGGTCGCTTGCCCTGATACGCGACGCTCAATGACTGGCTTCTATGTCTTCATGGGAGAATCCTTAATTACATGGAAATCGAAGAAACAATCTATAGTCTCCAGATCATCCACTGAAGAAGGATATCAGGCATTAGCTCTAGCCACATCTGAATTAATTTGGCTATCATCTCTCCTACAAGAGCTACATTTACCAAAGACTCAGACCTTGCTTTTCTGTGACAACCAAGCAGCCATACATATTACGTCTAATCCCATGTTCCACGAACGTACGAAGAATATTGAACTTGATTGCCATTTTATTTGAGAAAAGATCCAATATGGGTTCTTAAAATTGCATCCAATTTGTACGAACAACCAACTTGCAGATTCGTTCAAAAAATTGCTGGCATTTCCCCTGCTACGAAGCTTAATGATAAAAAATGAACATTGTAAATATTTTTCACCCATATTGAGGGGGGAGTATTAGTGATACATTAGGGCAAGATAAATTAACCAAATTGGTTAGAATGGTTAGAGTAGTTATACATTCATTGGGTTGTTACATTCCATGTGTGTATATGTGACTTGATTAGTCAATAAAGCATAACCCTTCTATTTACCTTTTCTTGGCTTAACACTTGTAATATTGTTCTTTGTCATCTTTAGTGTTTGTGAGATTGTGAATAACCTCGACCTTCTTCAGTTGTGGAATGGTAATTATTACGTCTTTTTCAGCTCTCTTCACATTTGTATTTGGAAGAATACACTAGAATTCATAGCTCAAGGACAACTTTGTGCACCGCAGTAAGATTACTTTAGAATACTAGTGCTCGAAATGTACTGGTATTCACATTCTAGAGATTCCTCAATTGGAATCCGCTTCGAACTTGCATTTTGTTTTATCCATTGGGCACCTGTTGAAAATTTCATATTTTAAAAAAAGGTTGTTAGAGATGAACATGTTATTTTAAATCTTATGTTCTCAATAGATGATTTTGTTTTTCAATTTAAATTTAAATTTGAGTTTTTTTTTTTTTTTTTTCCGAGTACAAATTGGGGAGGAGGACAACAAATACTCTTAAATAAATGAAAGTCAAATACTCGTTCTCAAAATCGAACATGTGACGTGGTTTTGAACTAGATTACACCAAACAACAAAACTAATGTGCCACCAACCCTTTCGATTAAATTTGAGTGTTTGATATATTATAATTATAAAACATAAATCTCATAACTAGAATCGAGACATTTTATGTACTAATAACATATAAGAAAGTGAAATTCAACTACAGTTAGATGAAAAAAAATATTGGCCAAACAAACTAGATTGAAAAACACGAAATATGATGAGCTTGGAAGATTTTGAAAAAACATGTGTTGTGTAAATAAACAAACCAATGCCTTAGAAGCTTCACAAAAGAGCAAAGTACTTCAAGACATTGGCCTGAAATAGTCCTAACAGCCATCTATTAACTAACTTCAGTTAGTCATAACCGAAGGTCAAACAAACTCATTCAAATAACCTAGGCTCTAACCACCTAGGCACTACCTAAGAGTTTGTTTTTTCTCTCATTCGTCTTACCTAATATACATTCATATAAACAGATGTACATATGTGAGATATGGGATGCAAGTAATGTACAGAAAAGAAAAGAAAGAAAAGAAATACAGAGAAGCATAATCGTAACCCAAAGAAGCATCATTGAAGAGGAAGCAACGATCCAAGTACTCACAACTTGGATCGTCACTATCTTCAATGAAAACTTCATACGAGGAGCAGTTTTAACAAGAAATTGAGAAGGTTTCAAGAAGCAATCAACAGAGATGAAGGAGAGATCGAACAGAGAAGGCTCAAAGGTTTAGCCATCTCTGAGCGAGGCAAAAATGAGTCAAAAGACTCAACTCGCTCGGAAACGGCCTTTTAAAGCCAACAAAGAGTGGAAGAACACGCGTAAGCCATGCTAAGCTGATCGACAGTGTGTGGCAGCATCACAGCCACACACTTAGCAAAGCTCATGATAAATCACAACCACAAGATCAAGAACCGGTCGAACCCAAGCACCCAAACCGGCACATGAACCAATTCGAGCCAACAGAAAAGATAAGTGGGCCTTTATTTAAATGTCACATTTTTTTTGGGCCAGTACTCAATTTAAGAAATGAAGTAACACAGTTATATGCAAAGCCCACTTATAATACATACTTTAGGCTTATAATATAAGCCCTTTAATCTCTTTTTCTTTTACAACATGAAAAATCGATGACGAGCTTTTAAAATGATAGAGTTTTAAGATGTCAGTCAAGTAATAGTGACGACCGCTGATTAACATCTTAAGTAACCGACATTTTAAGTGCCCATCATTCTAAAAGACCGACATCTTATATTTCCTTTATCGATATTACTCGTCATTGATCATTGAACGTATGACATTTTATGTGACCGACATTGTAAATGCCTATCATTTTTTCAGTGTTTTTGAAACATAACTAATCGAGAAGAAAACTTTTAAACTTTCACAATTTCATTTCAACGTCTCTCTACAAATTCTCTGATGACATTTTTTCATGGGTTCAAGCTTCACTATGCATTAATCTCAGTAAATTATATCATTTTTTCCTCTTCTGATTATTTTGTTTTTGTTTTGCACCATTTTTATCGTGGACCATCTTGCCTTTAAGTTGTCATTTTCTCCTATATTTTACAGGATTTTATCGTTTTGTGTTTTGTGCATGTATTTGTGTTTTGTTGCATGTGGACCATGTGAACATTTCTTTACTATTAATTTATGTACTACGTGTGCACTACAAACTTATGAACATTTCTTTTTTGGTTTGGTGAATGTGCACCATGATTCTCTCTTCTTCTAGGCATTTATCTCTCTAGGATTGTTTAAGTTTGTAAGTTTGTTTATGTTCAAAGCAACCCCATTATGAAAAAGTGTTGCCACTCTAAATTATAATGACCTCGATTATTATTGTATCAACACTAATAAATAACTCATATGCCTTATTGAATTTTAATTGTAGTAACAAAATGTCAGCTTTGATTTCTCATATCATGCACACTTATAACAAGAAGCACGAAAAGGAAAGAATAAAGAGTTTTTTGACCAAGACACAATTGAAACGCTCAATCGAATTATAAGTGATTATTTATTTTATTTTGTGGTGTATATTTAAAACTCTATATCATTGTCTTAGTTTATATCGTTGGATGCAAAATCAATTGGAAAATGCCAATATAGGTCAAGATGTTTTCACTAAAGCATTAGACACGCCAAAACATTGAAGACGTGTGAGGGGGTTGGGGTAATTTATTCCTCCCTTGGTCTACTTCAAGCTGGCCCATTCGAAGACTAACAACCAACACAACCCAAAAATGAAAATAGTGCGCTAGAAATGGACATCATGCACAAGAGACTGAGGTTCGTTGCTCTCCTCATGCACGAAGTAATACTCAATTCATCATAAATAATCTATTCATGAGGCAAATGAGATCCATGAAGAGGCCATTATTGCCCAACTACTCATTGAGCTATTGGGAATAGAGGATAGAAGCATGCATTAAACACGGCGGAAGCCTGTGACAATGAAATTTTCAAATAATTATTATTCCAATTAATTAATTTAATTAATCTATTAATCTACATGTTTAACCTTAGGTGATTGACATATTGTTAACCAATCCACATTTATATTAATTGACGCCACTGATATAATCTAACATGTCTTTATGTTGAGTAGGATCGATTATTCCCGTCAACGATCTCGAATGATCTCCTTCACTCTTTCAGACTATGGCTTATGTGCAATAACTCAATGCTTGGTGGGAAGCCTTTTATAGAAGGGAGCTAGGATCTTTGTTAGAGATCTGACTATAAAGGAGATAAAAATATGATCTCAACTTTCAAAGTGGTTTCTCTGTTTCAGATTGAGTTCCTCTAAAACGAAGTGGGATGAGAATGAAGACATCCCAAGCCTTCTATTTATTGTAGAGGATAATTATTCAAATTAGTAAAAATACAATAACTTTCAATATGCAATATTAAAAGATATTAGAAAAATCTTTTGAATAAAAGATTTTATTCCCTTCCCATTTATATAAAATTTTGAAAATTTCATTCCCTTCCTAGGGTATGAAATTTCCTTTCCTTGATTTCGTAGGTGACTTTTGACTCTGCCAAAGCATCAGCCTTGGCACTTTGGGACCTGGGTACTTGCTAATACTGTGCAGCAACTTGGTGCGGGATGCTAGACTTGTCTAAAATCTTCACTAGCACGGTCTTGTCCGACTTGGTTTCGTAGGTGGCCTTTGACTATGCCAAAGCATCGGCCTTGTCGCTTTTGGGACCTGGGTACTTGCTTGACTTGTACCCCACAAGTGCTGTTCCTTGGACAACCGTACCTGGAACTGGTCCTCCTACATCAGTCCTTTACCATGCCCTATAAGGCTGTGTGGTAGCATTCCCTCGAGGACATCTGCTTTCCTTGGGCTTGCCCCACCCCCATAGGAGTAGAGAACTTTAACACCTTGTGGTAAGCTGACGCCACCATCCTTAGCCCATGGATCGTGGGTCTTCCCAGTACTGCGTTGTAGGCGAAATTGTCGTTCATCACCAAGAAGTTGACGAAGTGTAGGACTATGTTGTCTCCTTCTTCAAAAGTTATCGAGGGCTTGATAGATCCTTTAAGGATCAAAGTGCTCCCGCCAAATCTGACCAGGGGCGTCGTATTCGGCTTGAGCCTTTCTCTTCCTAGCTTCATGACGTCGTAGGATTTTAGCGACAGCACATCTGCCGAACTTCCTCCGTCAAAGAGGATCTTTCTAACGCAGATGTTGGATATGGTTAGGGACACCACTAAGGCGTCGTTGTGCAGCTGGTGCAATGCTGCAGTCTTAGTAGCAGTGAAGCCCAGTTGCTCGTCCACTGCTTCCATTATACGCACTTCTTCGCCCCTTAGGGTACCTCTGGCCTGTTTCACTTTGTCCTTCCGACTTCGGGTGGACCCTCCACCAGCCGACCCTCCGATGATAGTTCTAATCTTCGGTGGCGGTGGTAACTTTTCGACTCTTATTTTCTTGCTAGGGGGCTCAGACACTTTTTCACCCTCTCTCACGTACTTGTCCAGTAGTCCTCTTCGAATGAGGGACTCTATGGACTCCTTTAGGTCGTAACAGTCCGATGTAGCGTGGCCATGGTCCATGTGAAATAGGCAGTATTTGCCTCTATTTCTTTTGTTGGACCCTGCCCTAATCCGGCTAGGCCACTTCAGCCCCTCCTTATCTTAAATTTTCATCAAGATGTGCTCAACGAGAATTTTCGTGGGAGTGTACTTCTCGAACTAGGTAGGGGGGACCCCTCGTCGTTCGACCTTCTCTTTTTTCACCGGGCGCTCTTCCGCCTGTCGTTTTCGCGATTCCTTGTAATCAGCCTCGCGACGACTGTCTGACTTCTCGCGCTCTGAAAGGGCGCGCCTTCCTTCTATGCCTCCTCAGAAGTTGTTCAGTACTCATGCACTCATGTACTTTTGCGCTCTGGTTAGCTGTTGAGCATAAGTGAGTATAGCCTTTTTCCCCAGCGACCACATGATTTTTTCATCCCTGAGTCCGGCAACGACTGCTGCGAGAGTCGTGCTGTCAGAGTACCCTTCAACGTTCAGCACCTTGCTGTTGAACCGGGCAATGTACTCCCAAAAAGTCTCATGACTCCTTTGCCTCACTGTCAGTAAATGGGTGAACGACTTCTTTTGATCTCGTCCTCCCAGGAATTAGGCGACGAAAGCTCTGGCTAGCTCTCTGAAAGAGGCGATGGACTTACGTTTGAGCTACCTGAACAATCTTCGGGCTGGTCCTGTGAGCGTTAATAAAAACGCCCTGCACTTGATCGCCTCTCGGACTCCATGGAGTTCCATCCATGCTCGATAGGAATCCAGGTGCTCGACAGAATTCATAGATCCATCGTATTCCTTGATTGCAGGGAGTTTAAATTTTGCTGGGACGGGCTCCTCCATGATATCGTTGGTGAATGGGGGGTCGACCTGGTTGACCAGGCTGTCCAGGTCCAGCCCGTCTTGGTTCTGCACCTTCTTCATGCTCCCCAACTGGTCTTGGAGGAGACAAAGTTAGGTCAGCCAAGGTTGTGCCTCGACTTCGTCACACCCTGCCTCTCTTCGGCGTTGGTTAACCACATCCCTCAGATCCGCTCCCAAGTTTGATTCCGCCGTACGAGCACTTGGAGTTTTGGGGGATGCATGATGGATGATCCTCGCGTGGTAATCCTTGGCCGACTACTTTGGACTGACTGCATCCGAGAAGACTCCGGTGTTCTGGATCCGATCCTCTGGTGGACCGAATGCTCCTTCCTCTGATCATTACCGCTCAGTCGAAGTTGCTCGACCGGTCTACGGTGTCAGAAATGAGCATTTTTTGGTGCTTCCATGGCTAGGGCATTTCCTTTGGCAGGGTCATGAACCAACGGAGCTGATTTCTCCGCCGCAGCCTTTTTCTTGGTAGGCTATCGCCGCGCCACTTCCTGCAGCGCCTGCTGGTTCCCAGCGTCAGCTGTTTGAGCCAGATGGGGTTGCTGGAGCAACTCTACCAGGCAGCTCAAACTCACCGCCATTCCTTGCATTTGTTCCTCAAAAACCGTAAACTTTGGATCTGCACGCTTTGGTTCCTGCCTAGCTACCGCACTCTCAAGATCCAGGTGGTTCTCGACATGAACACGTCATGTCCTCTGGAGGCAATCCTTCTTGGAGCGTGCTCGACGTCCGATTCTTCATCGACACCGTGGTAGTGGCCGTTGTCAACGTTTGACATTTTTCGTAGGAAAATGGATATAATTTTTAGCGTTTTTAGGTAGAACACTCTCTCGTCCCAACAGACGGCGCCAACTGTTGATGCCGAAAAATGGTCAACAGATATCCATAAGTAAATTTGTTTAACTGAGGACGAAAGAGCCTGCAAAAAAGCAAAATTAGGACACACCGTTGTGGTGTGAGCCACAAGGCTTCCGATGCCTAAGTCAGAAACGGAATTTAGGGGAATAGTTTAGAATACTAAGAATGGTTTAAGAGTACTTAGCTTAGGATTCGTCCCTTGAAATGAAGAAATGACTTGACTTTTATAACAGCCGGTCTCGTAACCGCTGTAGCTCAGTTATGGCGATATAATGGTCGGCCGTTAGAAACGTCCGTCATTAAGTCGGGTATGAATACCAGCGTAACTCCTGACCGTTACCCTTTAGAGGTATAACGGTCTTGATTCTGGACTTAGTCGACTCTTTGGAGAGTCCCGACTTCCACGGCCGACCCTGTTAGGCCTACCCACTCGTTGTAATGCGCGACGTCACTGGGTGCAGTGCCTCCATACGTTACTTGACCTCGTTCGACTCTTCGGAGAGTCTTGACCTCCATGGCGAATCCAACCAGATTGATCTACTCGTTGTAACGGGCGACGCCACGGGGTGCAGCGCTTCCAAACATTACTTGAACTGGGTCTACACTTCGAAGAGTCGTAACCTCCACGGCCAATCCACTCGGATTGACCAACTAGTTGTAACGGGCGACGCCACGGGGTGCAACGTCTCTAAACGTTACTTAGACTCGATCGACTCTTTGGAGAGTCCTAACCTCCATGGCAAATCCACTCGGATTGACCTACTCGTTGCCGGACCCGAGAAGGGTGAGGCTGCAAGGGTCGACCTCAGGGGGTCAAGGCCTTCCTTGGCAAACTCCAGAGAAGTCGGACTTGCTCGGCCGACCACGAAAGGTCGGTATGGACTCGATCGACCATCGGGGGGGTTGTGGCCTCCATTTGGCCGACCTCCGAGGGGTCAGCAATGGCGAGGCCGATCCCCGAGGGGTGGAAATGGACTAGGCCGTCCCTCGGGGGGTTGTGGTCTCCATTTGGCCGACCCCCGGGTCGGCAATGGCGAGGCTGACCCCCCGGGGGCCGATAATGGAATGGCTGACCTGGGGGGAGGGGATTGGCAATGGCGTGGCCGACCCCACCGGGATCGAGTCCTCCATTTGACCGACCCCCGGATGGTCGGCGTTAGCTTGTTTGTCCTTCTAGTGGGTCCCAACCTCTTCCGTGTCTTTTGGGATATTTTAGCCTACAATAATAAGAATTAAGATTTGAATTTACTCATTATCTTTAAACAAATGTATAGAATTTTAATATGTGTGTATATATATATATATATGTGGTATCTTTCACTTTTTTCTAACCATGCGAATCCTTATTCAATCTATTTAAAAGAATTATTATCCATAATTTTTAAATAAAAAAAAATTATAATAAAAATATACATTAAAATTGATGTACTTATCATTTTAGATGCACACTTAACCTATTTAAATGAAAATATAATTAAAAACTATAAAAAATAAAATTATAATGTAATATTCACACGCAAGTTAATGTTATCTAGTACATTATAAAAGAAGTAAATGAACTGTAGTTATCTTCAAGAAGTAAATGAAACTGCTTAAAAAAAAACTTGTAACGTGGTTTGTTAATGAACATTAGTTTTGTCGCATTTCTGGTGGTCAAGTTTTATTTTTTTGTAGATTTTAAGTGGCAATGGAATAAAACAATGTATATTATTTATTAATAAAAAAGAAAAATTAAATATGACAAAAATCTACCTTCACCGCACATGTAAAAATCTTTCAAATTTAGCCGAAGGGAACTAATTGCAACACTTATCAAATTTTAAAGGAGGTGATTGGTCAAATAAAAAATTTAAGGGGTTAATTATTTTAAACACAATACTTTAGAGGTGGTTTGTGCAATTTTTCCTAACAATTTTTATTTTCATTGATTGCTCATTGAATATTCAAACATCATTCAGCATTATCCCATTAAGTGGATGTATGTCGATATTCTCATGGTTATTTGGATGTACATTTGGACAAGTATATGAAAAATACAAGTGGATTTAGTTTCAAGTTAATAACCTAAAACGTCTAAAGTATATGGACTAAGGTTAGGGCGTCTAAAGTACAAGTGGATTTAGTTTCAAGTCCTAGTAACATTATTGATGCGGTCCAATTTGCAAGAGTTGCAAACAACCTGATCCTAGTTGTTCATATGAAGACATGGTTGTTCAAAAGAAAATTTTTCATAAGATAGGACCAGAAGTTTTATGATCGAGCTAGTAATTTAGTCTAAAACTCACATCAACTACTTCGCTAAAGATGATCATATGTCAATGTGATGTGAATTCGGAGTGTGTTGTTGACTCCTACTTTATGAAAACGTCATTTGATGTGCATGGGTGAGACCGGCCAAATAGCACTGAGTCAATAAGTTTCCCACATTGGAGATTGCCTTAGGAGTGGTTGGGAACATAACGCCACAAGAAAGAATTCACTCATTCCCTAATATTGAGGAAGAAGTAGAGTTGTTCCATTAAGAACTAATTCCGAGACTCAGACAAAGAGATCCCGCCTCTGATTGATTAGAGATGACATTCGTTTATAATGGGTCTATAAACAATTTATTCATTTAAGGGATCCGTGGCATTTAAGGAGAAAGATGCAATTATAAGTGTAGAACGAACATTTTGACCCAGCTTTGAATTATGAACAAGCTCGTGTATGATGAACACGAACTTGTCGTGTAGTGCGAGAGAGAGCAGCACAGTTCTTCAGTGGAATAAGTCTATTGTTAACGAATAGATATTTGATTCTGGATCATTGTAGCTTTCAACCTATAAGTCCTTTAGAACCTAGATTAGCTCATAGTTGCTGCCACACTGTTTAATTCGAGAATGAATTTAAAGAGTTTAAATTCATGGATTAATTATGTAGAACATAATTAATAGAAATATTAAGTTTAATAGTTAAGCTTAATTAATTAATATATTGGATATATTAATTTAATATTTATTTGATCAATATTAAAGATAAAATATTAATTTATTGGTTAAATGAATTATAAATAATTATGAGATAACTATTGAGAGCTCTCAATAATAAATATGTTAGTCATACTACTTTAATTATTATTGAATAATTATTAAGTTTGAGAATTATAAATTCATATGTTGGACATATTAATTCGTTTAATAATTATTGGATAATTATTAATGGAGAATATTAATTAATATGTTGAGCATATTAATTAGATTAATAACTATCAATAATTATTAAAGTAGAGAATTAATATATTGAATATATTAATTATAGGGATGTATTTATTTATAATATATTGGATATATCATTCAATTGAGATTTATTATGGGATATATTGGCCAAATTTAAAATTCTCTTCCCTTTTTCGGGAAGGAAAATTCGTTCCACCCTAGGAGAGGGAGTGAATTTCGAATTTCCCTATTTTAAATTGGAAAGGAAAAATCTTTGATTTTTCTCATTATCATTTATTATTGGATATTCAAAGATATTATATTTTTAGGTTCACTTTTCTATTATAAATAGGAGGGCTGAGAGATCTTCATTCTCATCTCACTCATTAAGTAACCCAATTCTCAAACAGAAAATCCTCTTTGATAATTGAGTCATCTTTTTTTCTCATGAATCAAAACTTTCAAGGTTCATTCTCTAAGAACCTTCCTACCAAAAACGCAGTGCAGCGTTGCAAATATAAATTGAATGATTTAATTAAGGAAGGTTCTTAGAGATTTGATTGTGACCTTCTCAACATAAAGACCAACCAGAATAATTCAAATGCGCCATACAAGTCTTTATATTTTATCAACAACAATTAATCACCTAGAACTTGCATGTAGATTAATTAATGAATAATTAATTGGATTAATTATTATTTAAACTTTCAGGGTTACACCTACGCTTATGCTTTGTTAATTGCATGCTTCTACTCTACAATTCCCAACACAACACACACTTGCACTTTCAAGTGCATAGTAATGTTTATGCCTTACAGATGCGGCAATATAATTACAATTCAATTTAGCTATCATGCTACGCACGTGTCAAAGACTACACATCTAAAAGTCGTCCCGTGTCGTCGTCTCACTTCTAAAACTGCAGTGTGTCTCGAGCCTGTCAGCACGTCTCGAGCCTATCGCCAATACCTTCCAAACCTAGCAACAATCACTTAATGTGTGTCATGTCAGCCTGAGCCTACTATTTCTGTCTTTTGAGTGAGATTCACAGGCCAACGAGTTGTCCCCTACGCGCTGTCGTTATCCATACGCGTCAGCTTCATTTTACCCACGCGTAGTTGTTCTTTTCGCTGAAGAATTTTTCCACATAGCCTATTTTGGATAATTTCGATGCTTTTAATTTTTGTTTGATAGTTTAAGGGTTCAAATTTATGACTCGTTTATGTATTTTTGGCTCAATTTCAACGAGACGACCTATAGGGGCTACAATTTGATATTTTGAAAGCATTTTAAGTGAATTTCAGCCAAGGTAAGGGACCATTTGCCCTAACACTGATTTTGCTTATATTGATCTCGAGCTAGGGATTCTTATTGAGTTAGAAATACACATGTACGTATTGCCCTAACACTATTGTTGTTTGAAGAACTATCTTTTTGGTGATTGTTATTATAATGATTTTCACTTTTATATTCATACTTATATTGATCTCGAGCTAGGGATTCTTATTGAGTTAGCAACTCACATTTTTCTTATATGGACTTCCACAAGTTCGCACGGGCTTTACCAGCATGACTGATATGTAGTTGGACTGACCATGGGATAGTCGTGTCATATTATGAGTCTTTTATTATTTACTATTCCTTTTCTGCACGGGTTTTATGTACTTAGACATATATTTTGACATTACTATCAGTTGTTATGTTTTAATTGTGTACCGATAGTTTTACTTGATAGTACTAATTCTTTTTGGCATTTATACAACTAAATGACTTCTACACCATGTCTCATGAGTTAAGGGTTGATTTACACTTACATTTAGAGTAAAGGCCTAGATGATATCCTAGTCTTGATCGACCTTTACAAAATTAGCCTAGTACCTGACTCAAAGGCAGAAGGTTTACTAACCTTGGCAAAACATCCATCTTTAGTGACAATGAGCTTTCGTGAAACGATAGTGAAAGTGAGCAACACATGCGAAAATGTTTGAAGGAGTTGTTAAGGATCCCACTAAAGTTCAATATTGAAAAAAGAAGAAATATCCAAACATTTATAAGGTAGGTAAGCTACTCTTTTCTTATTCTCAATTGGTTTTGAGATGAATGCTCACACTATTTAATAGGAATGACATCAACAATTAGTCCCAATTATTGGTAAACAAGTTATTTTTTTTAATTACTTCATCTTATATTTAATAAAGGAAAAAATTGTAAAAGAAAACATTTCTATTTTTAATAATAATAAAAAATTATCCTAATTTTGCCTCTTTATGAATACAATAAACCGATAAAACTCTATTAATTTTGTAATTTTGCCTAATTATGAATAAATTCTTACTACCAAAACAAGCTTAGCTCAGCTGTCACTAGTGATGCATTAACATTCACTCGAATAATGGTTTGAGTCCTCATAGTGCCTTCAATATTTCCCTTATAAGATAAGTTCTCTTTCGGTTCATTATTATATATTTGGTTAGTTCCAAGGGAAAGTGGGACTTGAATACCTATATAACCTCTCTTAAAAACCGGCCTAGCTCCATTTGATCGACATTCTTGTATTCATTCTCCCATATAAATATGTGTGCTTCTTCACGTTCTTTATATGTTTATTTCTATCATTGTTCTGTTTTCATAACAACATAACTTGTGTCAGCTGAGCTATACTTGCTTTGGCTTTAATTCATCATTACTAAATATGATTTCAATTTTTTAATCCAGTATCGTTTAAGCTTGATAGACTCTAATATACTATATTAGATAACATAATGTTCCATTTCAAAATTAATTGGTTTTGAGATAAAACCACACATATTATCTAGTATAGTATCAAATATGGATTTGGTCAAATAAAAAAAAAAATCCAAGAATTTCATAAAACACCATCTTCAAATGCAGGTTTATAATTCCATAGAGATTAAAAAAAAAAAGGTCACATAATTTTTTTTATAAGTTACCTATGTTTTTATTCATATTACTAATTGTTTTTATGATAAAATTTATATTTTTGAATATGATATCAAAGATTCATAATCTATTAAATCTAAAAGGTTT
Source organism: Cyclanthera cordifolia (assembly GCA_037832605.1). Taxonomy (NCBI): domain Eukaryota; kingdom Viridiplantae; phylum Streptophyta; class Magnoliopsida; order Cucurbitales; family Cucurbitaceae; genus Cyclanthera; species Cyclanthera cordifolia. Next base: position 1,527 of record JBBMEG010004447.1, on the reverse strand, counting down.
ATGGTCAAATAAACAAAAAATAAAAAACATCTAACTCAAAAATAACGTCTTACAAAAATGCATTATTTAAACTAGTATAAGTTGATTATTCCACATTATAAAAGTGCGAAAACTTTATTACATTTATTTATTTTATGTATTTATCATTTTATTTTTATTTTTTGATACAAAAAAAAAACGTATACATGAGGGAAAAGTTAGAGATTTTTTGGGCAGTAAAAAGTTTTGTGTTCGTTAATACACCCACATGTATATCGATATGTGTTTGAGTATTAAATCTGTTTGGTTTAGTTCGGATTTTTGAGTTATTTGAACACTCCAGGTAAAAAGTTATTAAATGTTAGCTTTAATTAATTAGTATTTTTCGACTAGTTGTACTATTATTTGTAATATGTTTTACAATTTCAAGTTTAATGTTATATTAGCAATTGATAAAAAGAAATACACTAGCTTAATTAAATCATAAGGTTAAAATGAACTATAAATTCTAGTTTTATTCTTGATGCAATGTGTTTTTCTTTGTCAACCCGGTCAATCGAAGCCACCCCTCCCAATAGCTATTCATCTTATTAATAATTGGTTTTGGTTTTGAGATGCATCCCATACTATCAAACACGTTAAATACTATTAACTCATCACCACCTTTTAAGTGCTTGTTTTTTTCATCATCAACTTCCACATTTTTGTTTTTGAATCAAGGGAATTGAAAGACTTGAATTCATAATCCTTTAGCTAAAAATAAAAAATAAAAAATTTGCTTAATAGAGGATTGCTCTAAATCAACTTTGTTTAATTTTACTATTCATTAATTTTCAAAACATTTTGTTCAGTAATTATTGCTTATTGTGTAACACCCGGGATTAAGAGAGGTACATGAATGAACTGAATCCACAACCGAATGATAGGGATCTTGGGGATATAGTCTCATGGTTAAGACTTAAGAGAATTGATTTGTACTACCTATACCATCAAGGTGCACCATCCTTTTCGGTGGCTCAATCAAAAGAACTTTACAGCTAAGCGTGCTTAGCTTGGAGTAGTCTTAAAATGGTTGACCTCTTAGGGATTTTTCTTGAATGAACCGAGTCTATATCCAGATCCGGATTCCAAGACCTCATCTAAGGGTAATTACTACTTATTCATATATTCATAATACTCAAAACAATAAACAAACATGCCAAACCTGTCGTAATATTAGTCACATAGCCTCCATTTGTCATCAAAGATATGGGATTTCACCAATATTACTAACGATAAGAACACTCCAATATAATTATATAATATTTTTATTGAAAGTGCTGACAAACTTGAATACGAACCGCACATTATATAATTGAAAACAATTCATTTTGTTTATTTAAAAAAAAAAAATCAAATCATCTTCACATTGAATAATGCAAATTTTAAAATAAAATCTTGAAAATGAGATCCAAACTATATAATATATAATAAAATAAAGGTTTGAATCGAGCGACACCTTTTCATTGACTAGATTATCTAATTTAAGTCAAACTTTTATTTGAACAT
>JBBMEG010004420.1:4108-38239 GCA_037832605.1 Cyclanthera cordifolia | reverse complement strand
AAACGGCCGACCGTTACATCGCCATAAGTGAGCCGCAGCGGTTACAAGGCCGGCTGCTATAAGAGTCAGTTTATTCTACCCTTGAAAGGGGCGATTTCCTAAGCTAAGTACCCTAAGCTAGTCCTTATTTCCATACTTATTCTCTTATTACCCGTTTTCTGACTTAGGTATCGGAGGCCCTGTGGCTCACACCACACCGGTGTGCCCTAAGCCTTTCTGTTTTGCAGGCATTTCGTCCTCTACTAAACAAATAGTACTGTGGATAGACCGTTGACCATTTTTCGGCATCAACACCTTCAAACAATAATAACCAGCGTGCTACTAACGCTTACGGTGAATTGTGGATGAGTTTAATCTCTAATATACAATTTCAAACTCCTATTTTTATTCATATAATTCTTTTATTTCTAAGATTTTAAATCAAACATTCAATTTCTTTCCAAATTTCAAGAGTTAAATCTCTAACGGATAATTTCAATTTCAATTTCAATTATGCAAGTATTATTTTAGTTTTTTTTTTTAAAGATAAGTTCTAAGATTTAATTAATCCAAATTAAAATATTAAGGGATAGATAAAATAGAAATAAAAATAAAAATTTATTTAAATGATTAAATGATTATATATATTTGTTTTTTAGTACAATTATTAGATTATATTAAAGCTTTCATAAATTGTATTTGATGACAATATATGATTATAATAAAGTATTTAAAACACGTATTTTGGTCCCATTTGATAATCTTTTAGTTTTTGGTTTTTTTCATTTTGAAATTTAAATTTATATTTATTCAAACTTTCTATGTATGATATAATCTTGACATAAGAAAGTGGACGAGTCTTGACCAAATTTCATAAACAAAAAAGTATTTGAAAGCTATTTCTTTTAGTTTTCAATTTTGATTTAGTTTTTAAAAACACAAGTAAGAATGTAAATATCAAAAGCATGAAAAATATGTGTAAGAGTAGTACTCGTAGGCTTAAATTTTAAAATCAAAAATAAAAAACGAAATAGTTATCAAGGAGACCTTAATTTTTAATATCATGATTCTAGTAAAGTGTCATGAGATGGGAATTTCAATTTATGACACTTTTATAATTTCTTTCTTGAATTTTGCTTACCACAAGCTAAGTGTCATCTATCCCTCTTTTTATAGTAGTGATTATATAACTAATTAGCTACTGAACTAATTAGTTACATGAAGGCTATATGGTCTAAATAAGTCTTGATTCTCTCTCATGTGTTATTGATTTATCAATTGTAGCACAATTTTGTGTTCTATGTAGCATGAAAAATTTGAATTGTTATTTATTTTAAAATGTGTAGAAATGAGCCAAAAACTCTTTGCAAGTGGAGTAGTTCTATGTAGCATGAAATTTTTTATTATTATTTCTTGAATTGCTTTATGTTTTTGGATGAATAAGCCTGCTGCTGCAGCATAAATTGATTAGAGCTCACTTGAAATGTCTAATAAATAATGTAAAATTGTTGAATCTGCCAACAATTGGTTCTAGATAAATACAACCAAGTGCAAAAAAGTTGTAGCTTAAGGGCATAAAAGAATGCAATAGATGGGTTGGAATCCCTTATCTTAATACTTTTTCATAATCAATTAGTTTTCTTTTTTAATATATGGAATTGAGGAATCTGAATTACAAGCTTCGTGGTCGATTTTACAACTAAATACTAATTGAGTTATGCGTCATGGTCATGTTTGTCTAGTCTATGTTACATGTGACTGTATATCCGTTCAATTATGTTTATCATTCTTTCATGTTATTTTATCATTCTTGCATGTTAGGATAGCTTTCTTCATTTAATTATAGTGGTTGACTTCTCGTCATTTTCATATGTAAAAGTGTGATCACATTAATTATGTGTCAAAATATAATATACGAAGTATGACTTTTTGAAACTTTCTTTTTAAAAGTGGTTCTTATTGTGCCTTGTCATATATCGTTTCAAAGATAAAATGTATTTCTAAACATTTTTTTTTTTTTTCAAATACTTTTTAACGAGGCCGGTTATAGAAAGTTAACACTATACTACTCACTTTACGTTTGCGTTTAGTTGATTTACTCTTCAGATTAAAGCAAGTGTCGTATAGTCGTCGATTCGTTACCTCGTGCGATTGTGACATTATGCTCTTATGAATTATTCATACATTTATATACATAGTTTGGGTCAAATGTGGAAATAAGAAAGTATATTTATAGAAAATCAGACAAAATGCCAACAATTCCAATCTTCTCTCCCACACTCCAAGGCTTGTGGATTACACCATTGACCCATCTCTCACAACCCAACAAACCAGATGGGTATAAGAATAATTCTCCCTTTCTATAATTAATGGATAGAAAGAAAAGTAAAATTTAAGAGATAAGGGAGAAATTGTTGAATTATCCCTAAATCTTTGGAAAATCCTAAATCTTTGGCAAATTCTAAAACTACATTTCATACTCATTTAAAAATAGGAAAAACTCTATCTATATTTTATTTATGTTGTATTATTAGATATCATAATTTTTATTTATAATAAATAAATATGTTTTGTGTCACTATAAAATGTAAGGCTCTTTCTAGATATCAATGTGTAGAGGACGTTTTCTCTTTGAAAATCATACTTGTTTGTTTAGCTTAAATAAGTTTTATCACTTTTAAATATACATTTTTAATCCGTAACAATTATTTTAAAATTAAAAAATAATTCTTTTTTATAAATCATATGTAAAATGTAAATTATTTAAAAAAAAAAAATACAGATAGATACAAATTATTGTAGTTAACAATATTGTTAAAAGATGTTAGACTAAACTAATTAGTTCTAAGTACAGTAAATTATTATTCTAAATAAATTCTTAACCTTAAGAATGTAAAGCTTTTCTAAACTTTCAAATATTTGTATAGTCAAAACTCTATTACACTAAAAGTTCATCCAAACAAAAGCCGCAACTCATCAATTTGACATTTTTAATTTAATCCCACTAAAGATATATTTATACATTAAAAACGTAAAGAGAAAAGATAATTATTGTTGAATGAATCTGTAAATTATAAATTTAGTTCCTATAGTTTCATGAAAGTTAAAATTTAATCTTTATGATTTGAAAATCTAGACTTTAGTCCTTATGGTTGGGAGAAATATAGAATTTAGTCCATATAGTTTGGATAAATATAGAATTTAGTCCATATGATTTGGATAAATATAATTTAGTCATATGCTTTGATAAACCTAAAAAAGAGTCAATGTTATGCATAAATTGTAGGTGGATTAAGTACGTAAATGTGAAGTACCAATTCTGTTTTTTTTTTTCAATTAATTACTTATCTCACACTTTCATCACTAAACACAAAAATAACTAATTTATACATATTTCATTCGCCAACAATTACGAATGACTGACTATTTTTTACATTTTATCAAACATTAAGAACTAAATTGTAATTTTTTTCAAATCACGTGGACTAAAGTCTAGATTTTTAAATCATAGAAACTAATTTTTATATTTCATCGATGGTTTTGGACTAAATTTATAATTATCCTAAATTAAATTAAAATTTTATTTTCTAAAAAAGATATAGATTATGTTTGATTTGATTTAACACGCAAGTTAAGTGTTTTTAAAGACATAACAATAAGTCATTAAAAATTGAAATTTAAAAGTGCTTTAGTTATCATAAACAAAATAAAAAGGCATACAATTAATTCTGTATTCTGTCTTCTGAGGTGGGACGCGGTATGTATGTGTCCAGCTCACCGCACGTGTTTCAATCCTCTTTGTTTTTTTAATCTTTGTAATAAAGCCTCTGTTATTAATACCTTCTCCTGCTTCTAAATTTTCCAAAAAAAAAAAAGAATAAAAATAAAATGATAAGTTTTTACAGAAGAAGTCTCCACTCTTTCTTGTCTTTCACGTCCGACACCGTTTCTCCCAAATCCAAATTCCAACAAGCCGCCCAACAACACGGATTGGGTTTAGGATTCATCTCCGACAACAATCTCATGCAATTCAAGTCCCCCAATATTCTCGAATCTTCCTCCCTCCTCCTCAACCCGCTTTCTCCCCCGAGGAACAACCCGGACCCGGTCGGTTTCATCCACGATGTCGCCCTCGACGTCGACGGCTTGACGTCCTGCACCGAGAGCCTCGGCTTCGAGAGCTCCGATGAGCGCCGTTTCACTGACGACTTCTTGAGGGCGGAGGATCGCGCTGGGTGTACCGTCAGGGTGCGCCGGCGGACGGTGGTGGAGAGGAGGTTTCCACCACCGTTGACCACGCTCAACCACCACGGTCATCCGAATTTTTATCTCCGGCCGGTGAGGAAGGATGGGAGGCTGGAGCTCACTGAGGTCAGGATTGAGCGGACGGAGATTCTTCGGGCGTGTCGCGGAGATGGACGGTTGAGATTGCATCTTATCAAAGACGATGGAAGAGAGAACGGCGACGGCTGTGAAAGCTGTAGAACTGAAGATAGGGAGGAGGCCGAAGAACAAGCTGAGGGTCTTGTGAAAGATGAGAAGATGGAATTCCGGCGCTGTGTGGAGGTGGTGAACCAGCAGCGCCGCCGTGAGCACCACCGTGGCAACCACCACCAGCATTTGGATGTGTGGAGGCAGCATTGCGTCACTACAAGTTAAGGATTTATTTTTTTTTAATAGATAAAATTCAGTCGGTAGAATTAATGATGCCATGTGTGTGCATAACAATGCCATTTTTATTTTCAATTCCATCCTAATTTTTTTTTATTTGATTAATTATTTTGAAGTTGATAAGTATTGCAATCAAATAAGTAGAAGATATTTCTTTAAAGAAAAATTTTATATTTGATTGGTTTAAATGTAAATACTTGAAAATAATAAAAAAAACATTATGGTTTATAAATTCTTCTTAGGATAGTTTTCCATAATATTATGAAAAATTAAAGTATGATCGTCTAAATTAATAATACTATAAAATTTATACTTGCATTGGATATCTATCATTTTTAGCATATTTTTAATTAAATTTTTAATTCTTTTTTGAATACAGAGGTTGGAGGACTTGAACCATAAATCTCGGACACATTTTATATTCAGATGTCAATTCAATTGTGCTCACTTTAAAATTTAAATGGTTATAATTTTGATAAATTTACAAATTAAAAATATCATATAGATAGATTCACCATTATTTTTAAACATATATATGAATTAGTACTATTTTTATAAACCTAATACATTATATTATATACATAAATTAGTTAGTTAAGATTTAGCACTAAATATTAATTATAGTCAAATTTCAAAAAAAATTAATTATAAATATATGTTTAAACTATTATTAATATATAAAAATATATTGATTTAAGTAAATAATTTTTATATTAATAGAAATGTAAAATAAAATGTTTTTATTTTTTCTTACATGAGAATTACTTTCTTAAATCTAATACTTATCTACAAAAAGATATACAAATAATATTGATTTGAAACTTAAATATTTTTTCTTCCAACGAAACAAAAAATACTTAAATTATTTTATCACGATTTTTTTTTTGAATGCATTCAAATTCTTATATTATTATGTAGTATTATAAGTAAAATTTTAAAAGAAAAAGAATACAATAATAAAATATTATTGACTTGTATTACACGTACTTAATGAATTTGTTCTAAAATAAAATATATAGTTTTGTTCTAAAATGAAAAATATATAGTTTTTAAGTGCAATGAATGTAAATAAAAATATATTAAACAATAGGATGAGAAGCAAATATTTTTAATTGAAAATATAATTACATTCATTATAAAATAACATAAATTAATGAAAAAATAGAACGTAGATATCTTTCTTTTTTTTTTTTTTTGAAATTGGAATTGAAATTGAAGTAGATAGCTCAATGAACACAACTTTATTTTATAATAAATGTACACAATCATTGATAATTGTAGTACAAAAATTACTATAAACTCATCAAATAAAAATATGTATGACAATGTATATTATCTAAAATATTAAAAAAAAGTAAGATAATATCAATAGGAAATGAAAAAATATATATAATAATTATTACTTATTCGTTCAATATTATACAAAAACAAAAATTAAAAAGTCATGGTGTTGAAGCTTTCGATTGACTTGAGTTCAAAAACATATTGTAGAAGTTAAGAAATTTTTTGTAGGACATTTGTTCCGTATATCTTCTAGCATAGCCTTTGGCACATTCGTTCCATTTCTAGCATATTGGAAGCAAAAAATACGTGCTTTGAAAAGTGTTGAAGAGCCTTTGTAATATCAAAATTTTGAGAGTTTTGAAGATTGAAGAATCTTTAAGAACAAAGAATTGAGTGTAAAAACTAAGGTAAATATGTAAATCCTAGAGTTGGTTGAAAAATGATAAAATTAAGTCATTTCTATAGGTAGAAATGACAAGTTACCAAACTTTTTAAATTTCATAACTTATGGAATTAGTTCTACCATAATCAATAATAAGTATTTTAAATTGTTGATTTGGAAAAAAAAAACTTTTCATATTCCAATTTGGAATGTTTACTCATTAATGATTAATTACACATCAATTTAAGATGTTCACACAATTTTTCATCATTTTTTTTCTTAAATATATCATAAATAATTATTGAGTGGCATATTTGAATTTTAAAAAAATTATTTGGACAAAATAGTCCAAAAATAATTATTCATACTAAGCCACACTTTAAGGTAGTATGATTGTCATAATTTATTTCTTTGGCAATTACTAAATTGTTGTTTATTAATGAGCAAAACAAGATTGGCGAAAAATGTCCAATTAAAGAAAAATTGGATTTTCCAATTATTTTCTATTATTATTTAATCCAATCTTTTCCATCTCTTTTATACTGAATTTCAATCATTCATACCTTTTGTCCTAAATCGAATGGCCGTATTTTATTCCATATTCATTAAATCTCATTCATCCACCAATTTTACCCTAAATCAAATGGTCATATATTTTAACCTTCTCTCCATTTAAATACTCTACAACAATCTCTCAAAAAAAAATTCTCTTCAACAAGCCTTCATATTATCTAGTGATTAAAAAGTGTTGTAATTACATCATATCATACTACCTTAAAGTGTGGCTTAAGAAAAAAAACCGTTTTTAGACGATTTTACCCTTAAGTCACACTTTAAATTACAAACATACCCCCATCAAACACACCCACTTGCACTCATTTATGTACTCTCTCAATATCACTTAAATATGTAATGGACTTGTGATAGTAAAATATCTCATTCTCCATGAATTTAAATTTATTATAACTTTTAACTCTTAACTCTTTCTTCAACTTTTTACATTCTATAACTCATTCATTATAACTTTTAACTCTTTTTAATGATGAACACAACATTTAATTATATTGAGTGTAAAAGGTTTAAGAATATCAAAAGTTTTGAAACATTTACATTTTCAACAACTATAAAAGGTCATGACTTCTACTTCTTTTATAAAAGATTAGTGGTAAATTCTCTTTTTCATATTCTCCATCTCCATTTTCTTTTCATTTTCTTTTCTTCATCTCTCAATTATTTGTAAGAATATTTTTTAATGGTGAAGTTAGATCATTGTTTAACAATATTTTCAATGTTTGTAAGATGTAATTTATATATTACAAATACATCTATATATTTTCTTATTCATAATTGTCGATGATATTTATGTATTTTTTTATAAGTTATTTTTGAGATTAATATACATATCACTTATAAGAGAGTTTTGTTAAACAATATTGCACAAAGAAAGGAGAATTTCTAGAAGTACGAAAACTTATTGTAGCGTATGAAAAGATATGAATGTTGAATGTACTTGAAAATTAACTAATAAATTATTATAAATTAGTATGTTATAATCTATATACTTAATATAAAAATTTGAAAAATAGTAATGATAAAAAAAATTAAAAAATAGGAAAAATTGCACAAACCACCCCTATGAGTTTCGTTTTGATTCCAGTTATTGAACTCATATTCTACTATGGATAGAACTACTCAACATGTTTATGGATTTTTCTAACATGTTTCAAACTCCAACTTTTAGCATTTCCTCATCGTAACCAAAATCAACCCCAACAAAAGTGGAGCATTAGAGGCCTAACCACTAAAGTCGAGTCTCGGACTAATGACGTATACAATACTTGAATTCTCGATGTAAATGCTACATTGTTGGTTCTCATCCTTTAAGGAATACGAGTATAATAGGAGCATCTGATGATCATCACATGACTATTGAGAACGAATCAAATCAGATGGTTCTATTTCTCATTCTTTTTTACTTGCTCCTATGGAACTTAAGGTCGAAACGATTGAGAAAAATCAGTCATTCGATGAAGGATTCCTCGAAAAGTTAAGGATTAGTAATCCTTTTTAAAAGTTGAATTGGATGGTTCCATCTAAATTTATTCCAATATTTGTAATACTTTTATGTTTTATTAGTTTTTATTTTTTTGGAAAAAACTCATAAAAAGCTAATGGAAGTTGAAGAATAAGACATTTTTTTAATATGACAATTTTCCCTCCATTATAATACTAAAATAATTTTAGAAATAGATTGCAACCCTTATCAAACTTTTAAGGGGTGTAAGGTTGTGTGCAATTTTCCCAAAAATATATTATTTGCATTAAAAATTAAAAAGTTTTAATTTTTGAGAAAAAATATAATGAAATTTAATTCTAACCAATGGTAATATTAATTTGTGTTGGACTTAGAATGTTACACCTTATTATATTTCAAGTTTAAAGTGAATTAAAACAACCAAATAAAATTTTAACAAGATAAAATACAAATCAAGATTTATATTGTACTTTTCTTTTCTTGGAGAATCTAAAAAAATTGAATAATACACACACACATATATACATTATATATATATATTATATATAATTATTGTAGACATCAAGAATATTAACAAGGGATATAAAATTCGAACATATCACCCCTGATTGAAATATCGATATCTCGATAGGCTAAATGCATTAGATAATATTTGCTTGGTTACATACCAAAATTTACCCCTTACTTTGTTTTTTTGATACGTTTCATTTTCTTAAAATTCTTATCCATTTTTTAAAAATAAAAGTAAACATTTTTAACCAATTATTTTAAATAACAAAGTGTTAGAAATTTGAATATAAAAAATTTTCAAGCTGTTTTTAGATATTTTCTATTCAATCAATTTACTTATTTGTACTATTTTTTTTTTCAATTTTATTATGAGCAAGTGTAAAAAAAAAATCATAATAATAAAAGTGAACAATTGTGTCATATTAAATTGTTTCATTTATTCACGTTTTTTTTTTTATTTACAAATAGATAAGTGAAATAAAATTTCTATCGAATTTTAATTTTGAATAAAACTTAATTTTCCAAAAACTTAATAAATCTTAGAACCAACTTTTGTAAATGCAAAAATTATTTTAGTTGAAAAGTTTGTTTTGGTTATTGCAATTTTAGATTATTGTAATAAAATGTATAAAACATTTCTTTTAGTAGGAATTGAGGTAGGGGGGACAATGCCGATTTTCAAGATCGAACATGTGATGTTAGTGTTAAACTCGATTAACACCAAACACATAGAATATATGAAAAAAATTGTTATAAAATTTAAAAGAATTAAATATTATTCTATTTAAATTAAAACTTACTAATAAATAATAAGTATATTTTTTATTCGAAATAGACATAAAATGCTTCAACGACTTCAACTAAAAAACTTAACACATTTTTCTAAGGTCAAATTATCAAAAAAAAATTATACATTATTCATGATATTAAATAATAGACGTGTATTAAAACTAATTGACACATTCAAATAATAGTAAATTTTAAACTCTCAAATATTGAAATGAAAAATTATATATACAACGTAAATATTTTTCTAAAATTATAATTAATAATTAATTTATACCAATTATAAGTTTTAGAATTTAATTAAACAATTATATGACTCTTAACTTTTACATTAAAAACGAGATTTCATCATTATTTTTCACGTGCAAAGCACGTTTATATTTTCTAGTAACTTAAAAATGCTGTTGTTTTTCAAGAATGTATTGTTATGAAATTCCAAGATTATAGTAGCTAGTGTGTGTGCCATTTCATCTTATTTATTTTGAGATGCAATTTCAAAAAAGAAAAGAAAAGAAATATTGAGTTAAATTTAATTCTTTAATTAACTTATTATTTTGTAGATCAGCACCGTTAAGATTGTTGGAAAAAAAAAAAAAGTTAATTTACAAACAATTCAAACTTTGATGATTTAGTAGATCTATTTGCAATTTCATTCTAAGAAATGGAAAAAACAAAAAAGTATAGGAACTTAAAACATTTTATCATTTTTTTTTTGACATTAATAAATTCAGTTATTTAAATAAAAATAATATAGAGTTCATTTGGAAAACGAGCAAATTAATAGTACAACTAGTACATTAACATGAGCACCCAGCCAGTACCCTAAAGCTTCTCCTTGAAAGCATATCTAAGTGGAAACCTAGTGTTGAATACTATTATAATTAGTTTTAATTATTCAACAAAGTTAATAAATGAGAACTTAATTATGTAGTGAACAAACATATGAGTGGATTTTTATGTAAGTCAATAGCTAAATGACTTGATCATGGTCGTTCATGAGAAGACACATGAGTATGAGTATCTATGTAAAGGGTTTTCATAAGACTTGGATTAGAAATATTTGATATGTTTTAAATAACTTTGGTATAGAATGTGTTCAATATTTCACTTGGATGATCATGTACATGTTTGCTTTGAATTCTGAGTGATTTACAAACTTTTCGTGTCAAAACTTCTTTTGATCTGCATTGGTGAGAATGATTAGCCATGTTGATTCAATATGCATCTCATGTTGGGGATTGTAGTAGAGAGTAGATGTGTAAGAAACTATTAGAAATAGTGTCCTAAAGCTTGTAGTTGTGTAAAATAAAGAACATTAAATTCAGCGTTAAGGAATAATAGATGTGCCGACATTTACAATTGTTTTCTATCTATTTATCCATGCTAGATTTAAATCTATGGTTGTTATTATATGTTGAGACATACATGGATAATCTTATTCGAGTTAACAACCTAAAGAGTCTATATTAGATGGACAAAGGTTGAATGCGTTTTTCTGTGACATTGTTAACACGATCCACTGTATTTATGAAAAAAATTGACTTGATCCTAGTCACTCAAGTAGAGACTAAGTGTAGATATCCTATGAAAAATAGTTTTTGTATACAACTTTACCATGAAGTCAAATATTTCTCTATCTATCCCCATTGTAGTATATGAAATTTACTTTACTAAGATAATGCTTGACTTCACTTAATCTTGAATGAACTATGTACAAACTCATGTCTGTTTAAGTATCCTTAAATGAGAATGAGTGAGAGAGCCAAATAGCAATGACTCAATATGCCTACCTTGTGGAGGGTGTCTAGTAGGATAAGTGAGAAAGTAGAATTCTTACAAAATGAAAATCTTTCATTTCTATTTTAGGAAAGTAGAAGGGCGTCTTCTTACTAGCTGAAGTTTTCGATCTAGAATAAAATAGTATTTGTCTTTCACCAACCTAAAAAGATTGCGTTTATTGGTTGAAACTGCTTGTTCATGGAAAATTAGTGGATACATGAGGAAAAGATATATTATAGGAGTAAAAATGACAGTTGATCCAACTATATTTACAAACAATTCTTGAGGGATCAACTCGCATGACATTGGTTATATCCGTAGATGTAACTTGTCTTATAAACCATGGGTATTTAGAGGAATTCCATGTTAATAACTCTCAAATAGTAAGTTATCATGTCCTATATTGGGTGAGATAATATTAGTATTAAAGTTATGTTTAATTGTCAAAATTAGAGGTGAAAGTAAAACCAAGGACCGACACAACACTGAACCGCCAGTTCGATGTTTTAGAAAAAAATTAGATCATTTGGTTTAATATTTAGTTAACCAAAATATATTGGTTAAGTTTCAATTCTTGATGGAAGAACCAACAAAAAAATGAATCAAATCGAATATATATACTAAGAAAAAAATATATTAGTATTTAGATTTGATGAAAGAACAAATTTAAATGTAAAATATGAAGTAAGAATGTTATAAATATGGTAATACTTATGAAAAATATTATTTTTGGTTAGTAAAATTAAAATCCTTACAATCGGATTAAAAAACAAATTGAAATGTGCCGAACAAAATTGAAAACTAATCCAAATTCCAAACTGAAATCACCACTAGTTAGAATTATCTTATATAAACTATATAATCTCGTCTTATTTGCAATGCATGGTCACGTATGACTAAATTATGAGTTGGTCGGGGACTGCAGGGCAAAAGTTGTCAATATTTCCCATATTTTTCTACTTTGTTTTTCGTTTCTGATCAAAGAACATTATATTTGGATCGAACCCATGACGCTGGCGTTGAACTGAAGTAACACCAAATAATGAAACTACTGCACCACCAACCCTTTCGGACTATTCATAATATGTCTTAATTGGTCATTCATTCATGTTCACTTTACATTAAGTATTAAGAGAGAAGAATGTTTAGAAACTTCCTTGGAATGTTCATTAGTTCATATTTACTACCTTGTGCATGTTTAAGGGTAGACTAGAGATAATTGCCTCACTAATACGTGAAATGTTGTTATTTAACGAGAAACATGAACGATAGTTTAGTTTTCATGAATCACTACTACAATTTCTTGTATAGATGTCACGCGAGGGAAATTAAATTTCAAAACACGGAGGTATAAATGTCATGCAGCATAAGATGTCGGGCATCGATAATTTAACTTTTTATAACGCCCACCATCTAATAGCTCGCCATATGAACATCAAGAAGTCGGACTTTAGATGGTGGGTGGCCCGCCATGTAATGTTACTTTAGATGGCGGGCGGTCCGCCATCTTTAGTCGTCTGCCATATTTAATTCTCCCTTGTTTTCTCCGCCTCATTTTTGTGAAAACGCCCCCCCCCCCCCCCCACATTTGCAGCCCCTTGTTTTCTCCATCTTATTTTGCGAAAACCTTACCTCATTGCCGTCCACGCCTTGTTTTCTCTGTCGACCGGAGACACCTTACCTCTCCCTTGCGAAAATGCCCCCCATTCCTGCGCCTTTTCTCCATCGAAACCCCCGCCCCCCATCTTTTCCCTTGTGCATGCCACCGTCTCCCTTGTTTTCTCCATCGATCGAAACCCCCCCCCCCCCATCTTCGACCTTCTCTTACGTTCGCGCATCTTTGATCTCTCGTCTTCAAGTTTTCCTTTTGGTTCTTAAGAGTTTTGAGGTCCATTTTAGTGGCATTTTTGTTCGAATTAAGCTCCAAGTTTTTACTTCATTCTCAAAGTGAGTTTTCTCATTCTTTTGATTATTGTTTGAATTTTATTGTTGTTTCAATTTTGTTTTAGCTTCATTTTTTGTGATTTTAAGTTTATGTTTTTAGTTATTTTTATCATAATTTATGAGTTTTTGGAAATAGTTAGTTCGTTGTTTAATTATTTGAATTATTAGTTAAATTTATAATAATTTAAAGTTTAATATAATCCTAATTTGTTTCCTAATTTTTGGTAGCTAAAATTTTATGTAGACTGAATCCTACTAGGTCCAAGAATAAAAAGTGGCTTTAAGATGAGCATAATCGCAAATTTAGTTGTTGGTTGCTTGATCGAGTACGACTCGTTTTAAAAGTTAGGAATAACTGTGTATCATCTACATTAAGGTGGATAACACATGGACCACATTCAGAAGTTAACACATATAATGTCTACATGGTTAATGATATTCAGTATCAGACAAAGAAACGTGATGATAATAGGAGCGTGCAAAATAATGGAGTAATGATAACAGCTCAAACTATGCAAGTGACTAGTTCTAAAGACAAAAATCCAATTACATCGGACATGACTTTTTTCGGTGTAATTCAACAAATATAGGAGCTTGATTATCATAGTTTTACCGTCATCTTATTCAAATGTGATAGGGTGGATAACAATGGGGACTTAAGTTAGACGATATTGGATTTACATCTGTAGACCTTAATCGAATTGGTCAGAAATCTGACTCTTTCATATTGGCCACACAAGCGAAGCAAGTGTTCTACATTAACGATCCACTTAATCCTCAATGGTATGTGGTTTTAACTTCTTCTCAAAAAACAATAGAATATGTCAATACAAATGTTTGTTTAATTATCGCATACAACATTGAATTTTGATCGTCATACTTCCGTCAGAAAATACGGTGTATGTTCTAAATTCTCTAAATCATAAGGAGATAGGTAAAGATTTGCAATAACTCATAAAATTTTTTAGTTCCTATCGAATGTGGAGAATAAAACATTCGCTCGAGCGAAGTCAATTGATATGGAAATGTTTGAAGGTAAAAATCGAATCATATTGTTAGTTAACGTACATTTGTTTATTAAGTTTAGAATTTTTTGGACTAAATATCATAAGTATAATTATAGTGCCCTCGTCAATTGGGGTCGGTAGAGTGTGGATTTTATGTTCAGTTGTACATACGAGAGATTATCACCAACACCAACAGACACATCAAAAGGCTGGTACGTTTTCTATCTATCTATATATTTATTTCAAATGGTCGTCTAAATTATTGAATCTTTTATATTATATTAACTTTATATTCCTAATTACAATGTTTGTAGTTCAAGAACACAAATAACTATACTCAAGAAGAAATTGACATTGTAAGAATGAAGCGGGCAAGCTACATAGGTAGTCATTTACCTATTATGCCAGCTTAATTATTGTAGTATTGTAGTTAATTGCTTACTTCAATTGATTATGTATAAAAATTACTTATACATTACAATAGTTTTTGGAGAGATGGTGTCTCATTGTGATAGTGTAATTGGTTAGAATTGATCTGATTTTGCTTAAACGTGTACAGGTTAAAAGATTTTTGGAATTGCAATATTCTGTCGTTATGCTGCCGAAATTTAGAGTGAAATGTATTAGTTTTTAGTTAGTTTATATGATAATATTTAATAATTTACATATATATTAAGTCTATTTTAGAGGTTTCCATGTTTTTTCAAAATTAAGGAATTTGTTAAGTTTGTATTATATATATATATATATATATATATATCATGTTTGTAAAGATGAGTTTATAGGTGAATTTTGGTGGTTTGACATTTTCAAGGCATTGTTTCTTATTTGCCTTAAAATAGACAAATCATGATTTAGATTTTTTTTTTTATACAAGTTTTGATACTTTTAATGTCGGTCACAAATGGTGACCAATTATAATAAAGCCAAAAGTTTAAATGAAAATGGTGACCCACGTGCATATACGTGGTGGATATACGTGGTGACCCATAAAAATCTATTGTTTAAAAATTAAAAAAGTTTTTTTTTAATGTCGGGCACATTTGGTGACGGGTAAAAACTATCACCAAAAGTCTTTGGTGTCGATCATGACCGACACAAAAAGCCTTTGGTGTCGATCATCTTGCGTGACATCAAAGACTTTTAGTGACGTTTTTTACTGTCACTAAATGTGTCTGTCACTAAATATCTTTAATGACACCAGTATTGATGACGGTCGTTTGACCGACACCAAATATATTTGATGTTGGCATATGACCGACACTAAAACTCCAGTTTCTACTAGTGGTTCAAGCCTTAGAATAATTCTTAATGAAATAACTCTACATCTTTCTCGTGTGAATTCTTTCTCTTGATGTTGCTTGACCAATCACTCACTACGACAATCCATAACATGTGAGGCTTATTAACTCAACGTTGTTTGACTGAAAGTATGGATTATTTTTATTTTTGAAAAATGACATTTCAAAATAGAACAATAAAATATGCATTTTAAATCTACTACGAAAATGAATATATTCTTTTTAAATTGTTTTAAAATGGGTAGAGCCTAATAATCCATAAAAGTGATTAGAAATAATAAGATTAATTGTTGTCACTTAATTCTTTATTTAATAGGATTAATTGAAGAGCAATTTTATTATGTATAGATTGGTTAGAAGGAAATCCTACCTAAGGAAGGTTATGTCTAGGACTAAGGTACTTAAGATGACGGTTTACGGAACAACTCTACCTGAAACTACGACTTGGGGGTTGAAACAGTCATGAATTATAAATCACCTTGCGTAGGCTCAAATAATGTAATTAGTTTTTTAGTGTAACAATTTGGTAATTCACATTAAAATCAATCTAACCAACATAAAGATTGGGACTTGGATGAACAAGATTAGTAAAGTTCATGTGAGTGGGAGAGAACAAAAATTTAAATACTTAGTTCTTTAAATACAAAACTACTAGGCCTTTAGAGCACAATCCCTAACAAGTTCGTGCATCATTCATTGGACATGTTATGTCACGCCCATGGTCTAGGATTTGGACGAGGTATTGGAATCTAGACTTGGCCATCGAAACGGAAGGTGCCCCTCGTTGGTATAGGTAGTACAACTCAATTCTTTTAAGTCTTTCTTAACAATGAGTTTTTATCTCCAAGATCCGTCTCATTCAAATGTGAACTCAGTTCATGCATGTATCCCTCCTAACTGAGAGTGTTACATGTTATGTCTTCAACCCATTTAGAGACATAATCTACTGTAAGAAAATATAAGGGTTTCCATTTAATGTTGTGAAAGGTTCTATGAAGTCCAATTTCCAAACATCAAAATAGCTCAACCTCTAATATATTGTTTAATGGCATTTCGTCTCTTCTTCCTTTGTTTCCTTTTCTTTGGCACTGATCAGAAACTGACACAAGATAGTGAGCATCTTTAAAAATAGAGGTCCAAAAATAACCTGACTGGAAAAATTTAGTTGTAGTTCTGGTTCCTCAAAAATATCCTTTATATGTTGTTGCATGACATTAGTGCATAATTCCCTATGCTTCAGCTTCAGCCACACATCTTCGTATTATTCAATCAACATATTGCCTAAACAAGAATGATTTATCCCAAAAGTAAGAACATGAGTTATGCGTAAACTTCTTTTCTTGTTGCTTGCTGAGGTTTGGTAGTAAAACACAACTAGCTAAATAATTGGCTAAATCTGCAAACTAAGGCGATTCCTTTAGACTGACATTTGTTGCCCACACTTCTACTACAACATATTGTTTCGTCAGTAGGTATTTGAATGCAGCATGATCTGTGTCGATCACTAATTTAGATCCTACCATATATTATCTAAATTTATTCAGTGCAAATACCAATGCCAAAAGTTCCTTCTCAGTTGTAGTATAATTATGTTGAGCTTCGTTCATTGTTCTACTCGCATAGTAAATAGGGTATATCAACTTTTCCTTATTCTATCGTTGTTAGAATAAATTATATAAAGTTAGGTTTGTAATTAGATTAATAAGGCCGATTATAAATGGCCCGTTAGGCTTGTAATTGTGTATATATACACCATAGCTCAATGAGAAAAAGTACGATCTATTTCTTTCTATTTTATCTTAAACTTTACATGGAATCAGAGCAAGGTTAAAAGTTTCTAGGGGCCATAGTCGCCGTCGTCCGGTAAGTCGACCAGAACCCTAGCAACCGCCGCTGCAGCCGCCAGCCACGCCCGCGCCCGCGCACCAGCACTGCTCGTGCACCGGCACAGCACGCGTACCCAGCCGCGCCTGCGCACCAGCCCGCTCACCCAGTCTCGCCCGCACACCAGCCTGCGCATCCAGTCCGCGCACCAGCCCCTCCAGTCGCGCAATCTATCGTGTGCATCCTGTCGTCGTGCGCGCGCAGCAGCAGCTCCAGCCGACCCCCTGCAGCACTGCCACTCTGCTGCCATCACCTAAACAACACAGCTCGTGCTCGGCGCAGCCCCTACGCAGCAGATCCAGCTATCAAAGTTGCAGCAGCTAAATGACTGAACCAAAACCGAGTGTGACCGACATAATCTCGATGGTTTCGAGAATTACATATCAGAAACTCGATGCATCCAATTACCGTGTTTGGAGGTCTACCATTTGTCACTACATTCGCAACATTGAAATGGAAGATCACGTGACCGAGACTACTCCGACTGATGAGGGAAAGAAACTTTGGCTTCAGAACGACTCCAAAATCTTCTTGCAGGTGAAAAATTCGATCGAAAAGAACATTCTCACCATGGTCAGTCACTGTGACTGTCAAAGAATTACTTTCGTACCTAGATTTTCTGTATTCTAGGAAAGATAATGTGCACTGGATTTTCGATGTTTGCAAGATTCTATATCAGGCCAATCAGGACGATCGATCACTTACAGACTACTTCATGGATATGTGAAAGATGTGTGCAGATTACGAGGCACTGTTACCAATCAGTAACGATCCGAAAGTTCAGCGAGCTCAGCGCAATCAATTATAAATGCTCAGTTTCTTAGTAGGGTTGTCGTCCAGATACGATATGGCACGTGATCAGGCTCTCTCTAGTCCTTATATCACTAATCTGGAGGAAGCATACACTCGAATCCTTTGCATTGAGAAACCGAAGCCAATGTCCACGGAGTCTGTTAGTGCAATGGTTGGCCAGTCCAGTGTTTCTCGAGACACTAGAGGAAATGAAGCCAATGTCACTGGTGCAGCAAAATGCACTATTATTTGCTTCTACTGTCACAAAGTCGGACATTTTAAAAGAGAATAAAGGAAACTTGCTTGAGATAGACAACGGAATCCTCGTGCGCATTTTACTTCCTTGCCTGAGGATCCTGCTCAGCCTGTCACGTTGTCTGCTGAGGAGTTTGCTAAGTATCGACAGTATCAGGAGGCATCCAATGCCTCATCGTCATCTGCCATAGTCAACATTGTCGACACAGGTAATTTGTCTGCTTGTCTTCTGTCCTCCACGAATAGAGGGGTCATTGACTCAGAAGCCACTAACCACATGACAGGTAATCCTATCCTTTTTTCGACATTCCTTCCATCCTCTTCTCTGCCACATGTTACCATTGCTGATGGAACCACTAGTCGTGTCTTAGGTTCAGGGACGTTACTCTAACTGAGACAATTTACTTATCTTCTGTTTTGAGCCTCCCTAAATTTTCATTCAATTTGATTTCTGTTTACAAACTTGTGCAAGACCTTGACTGTGTTTTTTCATTCTTTCCTGAATATTGCTTGTTGCAGGATCGCTCATCGAAGAGGGTTATTGGTAAAGGATATGTGTCTGGGGGACTGTACGTTCTGGAGCAGTCTGCATTTGTTGCTGTTCCATCAATCAGCGTGTCATCCCCGTTTGAGGAGCATTGTCGTCTAGGGCATCCATCCGTTTCTGCTCTACGAAGTGTTCGTCCGCAGCTTACGTTTTCTACCTTACAGTGTGAGTCGTGTCAGTTTGCAAAGTTACATCGTACTAGTTTGTATCCTCGAGTCAATAATAGAGCATCTACTCCTTTTGAATTGGTCCATTCGGACGTTTGAGGTCCTTGTCCTGTTGAGTCAAAGTTAGATTTCCGTTATTTTGTTACTTTCGTTGATGATTTTTCTCGTGTCACATAGTTATATTTAATGAAAAACCGTTATTACTCACTTTTGCAACTTTCATGCTGAAATACGAACTCAATTTGATGGTTATCTTAAAATTCTGCGTAGTGATAATGCAAAAGAGTATTTTACTCACGTCCTAGGCTCCTATCTAAACACACATGGTATTCTTCATCAATCCTCGTGTGTTGATAAGCCGTCCTAAAATGGTGTGGCAGAATGAAAAAAAATCGTCATCTCCTAGAAACTACTTTGGCCCTCATGTTTCAGATGTAGGTACCTAAGGTTTTCTGGGCAGATTCGGTTTCCACTACTTGTTATATGATTAACTGTATGCCGTCGTCTGTCCTTCACGGGAAAATCCCTTTTCAAACCTTGTGTCCCACACATAGTCTTTGTTTTCTGTTCCTCCAAGGGTTTTTGGGTCTATCTGTTTTGTTCGGGATGTTCGTCCTACACTCAGTAAACTTGACCCCAAGTCTTTAAAATGTGTGTTCATTGGGTATTCTCATCTCAAAAAATGGTATAAGTGTTACTACCCTAGTCGTGATACTACCTTGTTTCTCGTGATGTCACTTTCTTTGAAAATACCCCGTACTTTGCTAGTTCTCACACACCAAGTCAGGGGGAGCGTTCGGTTCCTGAGGACGACTTCCTGGTGTATGTTACTTCCACCCCGTCTGTTGACATCCCTGCGTCCCCGGTTGTTCCAATTCCTAAGGTTTATACTCGGCTTGTCCGTTCAGAGGTTCCTTCTGATGGTCCATCTGTTGCAGAACCAGAAGCGTGTCCTTTACCACCAGCTCCTTTGGCAGGCGATCTAGCTATAAGTGATGATCTTCCGATTGCCCTTCGAAAAGGTAGGCGTTCATGTACTTATGCAATTGTCTTTTGTTTCTTATGAACATTTTTCTCGTTCTACGTCCTCTTTTGTTGCTTCATTAGATTCAGTGTCCACACCCACGTCTGTTTCGGAAGCTTTATCTCACCCTGGTTGGTGTGCGGCAATGGTCGATGAAATGACGGCGTTGGATGCTAATGGTACTTGGGACTTAGTAAACCTTCTAGTCGGGAAGAAGGCCATTGGGTGTCGTTGAGTTTTCGCTGTCAAAGTTAATCCTAACGGCTCGGTTGCCCGGTTAAAAGCTCGTTTTGTGGCAAATGGATATGCTCAGACATATGACATTGATTATATCGATACTTTTTCGCCTATTGCAAAGATGACGTCAGTACGCCTGCTTATTTCTCTGGCCTCGATTCATGACTGGCCACTCCATCAACTGGTATCAAGAATGCGTTTCTTCATGGTGATCTGCAGGAAGAAGTTTTTATGGAGCAACCACCTGGTTTTGTTGCTCATGGGGAGAATGGTAAAGTGTGCCACGTCGTAAGTCATTGTATGGCCTGAAACAGAATCCTCGAGCTTGGTTTGGAAAATTTAGTCAAGCACTTGAACAGTTTGGGATAAAGAAGAGCACCTCTAATCATTCAGTCTTTTTCAGACGGTCTCCTCCAGGTATTATCCTGTTAATCGTATATGTTGATGATATTGTGATCATAGGTGATGATGCAACAGGTATTCAGTCTCTCAAGTCATTCCTCCATGGTCACTTAAGTACAAAGGACTGGGCTCGTTAAAATATTTTCTGGGCATCGAAGTTCAGGGAAGTGGTAAGGGGATATTGTTGTCTCAGAGGAAATATGTGTTGGATCTACTTACTGAAACAGGGAAACTAGGAGCTTAGCCGTGCAGTGCTCCGATGGCTCCTAACACTCAACTTACCAAAGAAGGGGAGTTACTAAAGGATCTAGAGAAGTATAGGAGGCTAGTGGGGAAGCTGAACTACTTAACATTAACTAGACCAGATATAACATACTCAGTCAGTGCTATGAGTCAGTTCATGTCATGCCCAACAGTTGATCATTGGTCAGCTCTAGATCAGATTTTGGGATATCTAAAGGCCTCACCGGGCCGTAGAATAATATACAAAAATAATGGTCATACCAACATTGAGGGGTATTCTGATGCAGATTAGGCAGGATCCAGGGAAGACAGAAAGTCCACATCAGGATACTGTGTATTTGTAGGAGGAAACCTAGTCTCCTGGAAAAGTAAGAAGCAGAATGTAGTCTCGAGATCGAGTGCTGAGAGTATAGAGCAATGGCACAGTCAGTGTGTGAATTGATCTGGCTACGACAACTTCTCAATGAAGTGGGATTTGAAGTCGAGACTCCAATGAGGTTGTGGTGTGATAATCAAGCAGCGTTACATATCGCATCCAACCCAGTGTTCCATGAACGAACGAAGCATATTGAAGTCGACTGTCACTTCATAAGGGAAAAGATACAACAAGGCTGGATAACCACAGGACATAGGAGATCAAATAAGCGACATATTCACTAAAGCATTAAATGAGGCACTAATGGACTATCTCTCAAACAAGTTGGGCATTTTAAACATATTTGCTCCAACTTGAAGGGGAGTGTTAGAATAAATTATATAAAGTTAGGTTTGTAATTAGATTAATAAGGCCCATTATAAATGGCCCGTTAGGCTTGTAATTGTGTATATATACACCATAGCTCAATGAGAAAAAGTACGATCTATTTCTCTCTGTTTTATCTTAAACTTTACAGTCCTAAAATAGCTCCCACTACATAATCATTAGCATCATACATTGTTTCAAACGGTTCATCCTAATTAAGTAGAACTAAGACAGTGGTCAGTGTGAGTGGTGTTATAGAGGTTTGCTTTAGGTGGTAAGAGTCGAGGGTGGATTTCCCTAAAGTGGTGTGTAGTTAGCAAGATCACCCATCATCGGTTTTAATTAGGGCACTTGCCCAAATAGTCAAAGTTTTTTGTTGTTAGCTAGTTTCAAGTTGGTACACGTAAAAATGTAATTCTTGGTTGTATGTGCATAGATGTTTAACACCTTAATTAATGAGGTTATTAAGTAGACAGTTGTACTCTAGAGAGGAGCACGTATTATACATGTTCGATTTTCAGAAGCTTATGAATTTTCTCTTACTTATTTTGGGTTTCGAGAGACATTGTAAGTGTGACGCTAGTGTTTCTAAAATAAACTTAAACTTTCATTTTGCATCGTCCTATATATATTTTGAAATAAAATATAACAAATGGATTAAAAGTTTATGAATTTATTACCAAACACTATTTACATATTTATTGGAAATTTTAAGTAAAAAAAAAAAAAAAAAAAAGTTTACAAATTCGTAAGCGTTCAATTACAAAAGTTGTAATTTAACAAATTACTCCTGCCATATTATTACTCCCAAAAAATTTTACTCTTCAAAGTTAGAAATTGTGCCATCATCTCAAAGGAGTTATGTCTTATAAAAAATTCACAAGAAAGGAAGAAAATAAATCTCATATTGAGGTTGAATAATTAATACCTCTAGAAAAAGCCAGAAACACATGATGAGATACTTTGTTGAACAGATGTTCAAGTATTGTAAACTAGTTTGGTTGAATCTTAGCTAAGATTTTGTTATTGTCACATTAAATTGAGGAGAAAAATAAGGAATTGTATTTGACTTTGACTTCTTTGACCTTAATCCCATTGCTCCACTTTCCAAAGACAATTTTAAGGTCATTGCATTCATCAATTTTGTTGCATGCTAGTCCCATTTGCAACCCTAGTCATGAACACAAACACTTGTGTGGTCAGAAATAACTCTATTTATATATGGTTGTGGCTACGTATTATCTCAATTACCTAAACGACATTTATAATAAAAGATGTTATATTATTCTGTCAAAAAAAAAAAAAAGTTATATTATTTCATATTGAAATTCTTTTTAATAAAAGATGTTGTATAATTTAATATTTGTGAGTGTATATCTGTTTATGCGTATCACATCTGCTTTTATCAGACAAACTAGTCATGAACACAAACACTTGTGTGGTCAGAAATAACTCAGTTTACATATGGTTGTGGCTATGTATTATCTCAATTACCTAAACGACATTTGTAATAAAAGATGTTATATTATTCTGTCAAAAAAAAAAAGTTATATTATTTCATATTGAAATTTTTTTTAATAAAAGATGTTGTATAATTTAATATTTGTGAGTGTATGTCTGTTTATGCGTATCACATCTGCTTTTATCAAACAAACTACTTGATCCAATAATAATTTGTTGTCAAAAAATTCATAGAAAACTAATTTTTTATAAGTGACGATTAAATTCTTAATATTTTCGTAAATACTTATTTTTTTCAAAAATAGAGATTGAGATATTTGTTGGAGGATTTTGGCAAAATATTAGAAAAATATTGTCTTGCATCGAAAATGTACAAGAAAATGGAATACTCCAAAAACTATAAAAGAAGCATGAGACTTTGATTTCAAAAAGAATCCTTATAGGAAGTTCTTTTAAGCTTGAATTACTAACTTAGATAAAAAAAAAATTCCTTCTACTGTGAGAGAGAATGGCAATATGTGTGAGTAGTACCAGGTTTTAAGAGAGAGTTTGTATAATTGGGGTTGGGAGAAAGATTTTCTTATTCGAAAAAACCACAAATCTTTTACATAGTTTAAGTTATTTTTATTCGTGATTCCTTTTGTTTTGGAGTTTTTCAATGTAAATTTTTGCGTTCTCTTTTGAAGTTTTTTCTTTTAATTTTTCAGTTAAATTTCTACTTATTCCTATGGTAAATAGGGGTTTTTTGATTTTTTTTTCTTCCAAAAATGACATTAGAGCTTTAGGTTCATATGGTATTTCTCGTATGCTTTGTGGTTGCAGATTTGTCAGAGTTTCCATTCAGAAAATAATTCTTGAAACAAACTACGATGAGGTATTATGTGAAAAGTGGTTCTCATTATTTGCGAATTTGTTAGGATTGAAGCACAAATGTCATCCTTTATGACTTGAGTTAAGATTGACATGGAGAAGTTTAATGAAAGGATGATCGTTAGCTTGTGGTGAGTACAAATTCGAGACGTGTTGATACAATCTCGAATACAAAATGATTTGAAGAGAAGACCAAGACCGATGATTCTAAAATAAAACAAATTTAATAATGATGATGCTTCAGTAGCTATTGAGGTTCTAAAAAGTCAAGTAATCAACGAAAAAATAAATTCTTTATGCAGAAGAAAGGTGGGTGGGAATGCTAAAGAACATATTAGGCAGATGAAATAAATTTGTCATAAAAGAGCAAATTTGTAAAAGAGCATGGATTTGGATGCTGACGTGGTCTCTCTTACTAAAGAAGATGGTGACTTCTTTTAAAGAAAGAAAGAAAAAAAAATTATCCTTATGGTTTGTCCGTTTTGCCATGATAAAAGATGTGATATCAGCAGTTTAATAAGTTTGTGCATGAGCTGTATTTGGCAGTAATGCAAGGTGTATGGTGAAAATTATGTTGATCGTTGAAGAACTTCAAGGTAAGATAACTACATGGAAGTCTTACCATAAGTTTTAAGTGATCTACTTTGATGGTGGGTAGAATATAATTCTTTGGACTTAAAAATTATGATTATTAAACCAGATAATGCTTTAGTAGAAGATGTAGACTCCTTAACTATCTGGTCGGGGTAGTATTTTTTGGATTTTTGGAAAAGATTATAAGAAATTATCCAACATAGAAAAAAATACAAGGAATTGAATATGTGAAAGAAATTGGTGTGCTCCAAGCATTATAAAACAAATGTGTCTTTTGTTTCAATGCATCACTCTTATAAATATTTAAAAATATTTAAAACTTAGTGTACTGTCTCAAATTGAATTTCTTTTATATAATTTGTTAGCATTAATTCAAATATGTAGTTGTACATTCTGTCTTAGCCTTTAGATTTTGCAACAAGATAGTTTCAATTCATCTTAATATTCAAATACCGAAAACACCAGTGCATTTAATTTCATGTTTAACTCTTGAATTTAACTCTAGCAAAATTTAATTTCTATTTTCTATTGACACATGGAATTTATTACTTACTGCAAAGTACTATACTTGCACATAAAATGCTTGGAACATTTTTTGTATTCTTAATAAATTATATGAGATGGGGGCTTGATCTTTGTTGGAGAGGAAGGTTGAATCCTCGAGTGTCCAACATAGAATATTAGCCTAATACATCGAAACATCTTACGGACTCAGTTTGACGATATAATCGTCGGGCGTCGAACACAAAAGATGAGCCCATAAAGAAGCAATGTGGAACTTTGTTTGAGGGGAGGATTGTCAGAATGTAAGCAAAAATGTCTCACATTGATTAGATGAAGGCAAGATCATGGCTATAAGTGGTGGCAATCATCTCCATTAGTATCTGACTTTTTGGGTTAAACAAAATAATAAAGTCATGATAGTGTATGCCAAAAGTGAACAATATCATACCAATGTGGAGATTAGAGTTAGGTTGTCATCCTTATCATTCTGACCTTGCTGGTCATCGAGTTGACTCACGGTAGTCAAAGAAATTAGCTTTACAATTAATGCTCTATTTTGTGGCTTTTACGGAGTTGTGGATTGATAACGCTTGACAAAGAGACGAACTGGATGGCTGAGAGGACACTTGTGGTGTTGTGATGGAGAAACGACCAGAGAAAACCAAATGGTGACTCGTCGAAGCTAGAAGTCCTTCTAGGATCCTTGCGAAAACTCACAATTATAGAAAACTTAACAATTGATCACAACCAAGAGTTAAATTAGAATGATGAAAGACTCTTAGATCACAGTTAGAACCTATAATGATCACTCGAGAACTCACTCCAGAATTAGTTTGATCAAGGCTAATCCAATAAATTAATTTAAGTTCCAATAAATTAATTTAAGTTCAATTGTTGCTTGAGGAAAGAAAAGAATTGATGAAGGGCACAAAATGACAGTGAAAGGAAGGTAGATGATGTTGTTAATGGCTGGAATGGATTAAAGTAACCCAGAACACTTATAAAAATAGCCATAAATCATTACCATAAATGACATGAACTTGAAAGAAGGAAGAATTAACATTCTAACAAATACAATAAAATATAAAAGAAAAAAAAAGAGTGACTTTAAGAATAAAAGAGTTAATTAATGGTACATAATAATTAAATAAAAAGAAGCGTTGTTACATAGAGTTAGAGGACTATAGAGGATATTTTAGCCTTTTAGTTTGTGGGTTTTAGACCATTCTGCGAGGTATATGTTAAGGACGAAGTTTCTTGACCTGACATCTAAGAGTTTGAGTATGAGTACCTTTGTATTATGCTATTGATCTTTGCTATGTATGTTGATTGATATTGACTGTGATCATGTCTTTATCCCGACCTAGACATTTTTAGTAAGTTTTTATAAACTCACAATTTGCATAATGAATTTCCATATGTACTACTAAATTGTATCATGATGGTTTTGGTCGAGCTAAAAAGACCATGTTTTTTGTTTTCCTTCTTTTTGCATGATCAGATTTAAAGGCATGTAAAGACATTATTAGAAAGCATGTGAGTGAGGATAAAACATGCTGAAATGACCCGTATTGATTTGTAAAGACAGTCTTCACTCTTAGAAGCACTTAACAACTAATATGTAACATGACCAAGTTGTAATGGATGTAGGAGAATTGTAACAGCCCGCTTTTGTCATTCCCCAAAATCCGAGTTAATTTCTAAATTTTTGGGCTTACCGTAGTTCTGGGAGTCATTTCAATAAATTATTTTAATTTAAATGTATTTATTAAAGTCACATCTCGAAGGACGTGAAGTCGAAATTTGAAAACTATGGGTAAAATGGTCATTTTTAGCCCTAGGGGCATTTTTGTAATTTTACCAGCTTATTTTGTCAGCCAAAAGACAAAGAGATGATTAGGTTATCATTTTGCATCATTTTCAGCGCCGCTCGCAGACATTCTCTCTCTCTCTCTCTATTTCCGACACGCCAGTTGTCGACTAATCCTCGTTCCTCGATCTCCATGCCCTGCCAACCAAAACTGGCGGTATCAGTTTAGAAGTCAGCACTTGTCGGATCAAAGACGTGACGCCACTTGCCACTGCCTTCCGGCCACGCGCCACCGCTGGCCTCACCGGAAAATTTCTAAATAATGTTTTTTGGGTAATTTCGACGCCCCAAGTCCATTTTTTATAATTTTAATGGCAAATTCTGGCTTTAAACCCTGTTTTGGCCAATTAAACTTGGAAACATTCCGGAGACGCATAGTTCGAGCATTCTAAGGAGAATTTAGTGGATTATGGCCAAGGTAAGGAAATCTTAATCTTAGCTTAGGGTCCTGTGGAAAAATGAAAGCATCTGTAGGGTTCTTCGGGTAAAAGTATTTTGTTGGTTTCTTTGGTTGCCTTGTTCCGCTTGGCATTGTTGAATGTTACTGTTATGTGTTTTTATATATATATATGTGTGTGTGTATATGTGTGTGTGTGTGTGTGTAAATGTTAAGAGATGAACTGGATGAATGATATATTATGAATTAGTGTGTGTTGCAAAGCACATGTTGTTTATCTAACTGTAGTGTTGTGAGATTATGTGCTCGTTTATCATACATATAATATATTCATGGCAGGTGTTGTATCAAAGGTCCGAGAGGGGCATTCCCTACAATGGTAGCCTTAGAGGTCCATAAAATTATCTTGTGGGACCCGGGAGTGGCATGTTCCTTTAGGATAGCCCCGGTGTCACCTTTACCATTCCCTGGATGCTCTATAACTGCACAACCCTAATGGGACCCCGGTGTTAACATTATTCATGCATTGTTCTATGATTCTTATACATTCATTATATTACTTGTGCTGATCCCGATCAGGGATCATTACTCAGTTTAATAATTCACCATTTCTTTTATGTCGTCTCCATAGGTTCACATGGGCTCTACCAGGATGGTTGATCGAGAGCTGGAAAGACCATGGGTTTGGGTAGTTGTCGAGTCTGATTTAGAGTATTCTTTTGCTGCATCCGTTTATCTGGATATTTCTTTTATACATGTGTTGTTGTATGTCATTTTTACTATTTTACTTGATTTTATAACTGGGCACCCGTTTTACGTGTTTTACGAACTGTTTCCGTTTTTCGTTTAATAAATGAAGTATTTACTTGTCAAAACTAAGTTTTAAGGGTCATTTTAATCATGCATTGGGGTAAAGGCCTAGTTGTGTCCCTAGCTTTGGGTCGGGCCTTTACAAGAATGTTCGAGAGGGGTTGAATCCGAATTCTAAGTTGTGATCTAGATCTTAGACTACATGTGTTACACTCATAATCTTTCTCATCGAATGTGGTTATTGGTCATTCATGTAGGCATTGAACTAAAGTGTAACATGACCTAAAACAACGTCGTTTTTATTTTATAACAAAATAATAAGTTAAAAACTTTACATAAAAAACTCTAGCTTATAATTTTAAATTTTAAATCTCATTATTTCACACACTCTATTGTAAGAAGAGAACATTACACATAACTAGTTAATGATGATCCAATTGACAAAAAAAAATATATAATTTTTATTTAAAATTCAAATATCAATTCTCTACCTATCTAGTCTCACTAATTCACATTTGACCAGAAACAACCAAAAAATACTCATTAAACACGGTACATTAATATGATGACTCAATCCAGAAAATCTATTCAAATATTAGGTTTTTCTACTATTTCAAATCTTATTATTCCACGTCAAATTGGTAGACTTGTTAGTGATTACTCAATCGAAAAAATTTATTCACTACAACAAAGGACCCCTTCAATGTCGGAGCTTTCTATCGCATAAGGGGTCATTCTGCATCGCATTTGGCTTCAACGTTAGTGTAAATTTCATTGCCAGTTTTGTAGCATTTGCTCCATCGGTGAAGCAAAAAAATGTGACGAATGACTCAGTTTCATCGGATTTGATCCTCACATGCGACAAAAGTCTTATTTGTCGGCGAAGAAGGCAACGATGACATAGGTTGTCTCTGTCGCCTTTGCCTACCAACAACGAAAGAGAAGCGTTATGTCGTCGTAGATAGCAAATGCGACGAATCTCAGGCTTCGTCGCATTAGGGTGGCAAATGCGACAATAGAGCTTTCGTCGCATTTTCTCTCTATTTCATTTTTTCCCAAAAAATTTGTAAATTTGTTGTTTTTTAGTTGAAAACCTTCGAAATTTGTGGTATTTAATTGCAAATCTTTGAGTCATTTCAAATATTCAAATTATAATAAGGACTAGAACATTAATAACTAAAATAAATTAGCAAAATTGCAACATTAATAACAAAACTAAAATAACAAATTGTCTTATAAAGATTTGTCCACTCTATTTATGCCTTCAATTACTATGCATTCGGGTTGATCAATTAGTCCTTCTCCAACTTCATTATTTTCCATCTCAGGGACATCTCACTAACTTATATTGGAGACTAGCTACACAACTTTCCAATCTTTTCACTTTTTGGATCATCTATATAGAAAATTTGTTTTGCTTGGTTAGCTAGGATGAATGGCTCATTTTTAAACCAGTATTGTGATGTATTGATCGTTCTATCCCAAAATAACTTTGAAATTTTCCTTTCTTTTTGTCCGTGTTTAACCAGTCATATCTGAACATCATCACTTTTCTCGCACTCACGAATGAAGCTTCTAAGGCTTCAGTAAGTACGCCGTAAAAGTTACTGGAGCCATTAGAACTATCGCCTTCACCTTCAACCATTATGTTACTATTTTGTGTAACATGACCCACATCATTCGTTCTTGTATTTTCACGGACTTTATTCACTATACAAGTTGTATACGAGCGGTAAAGTGAATTAGATCTCATAGTCATCGCGTACAAATCGTTACACTTATTCACATTCTTTCGCAATTCAAGAACTTCTTTTCTAAACCATCGGGGAACTCTTGTTTATGTTTTTTATATAGTTCAGTGAATGTTTGTACACTTGATCGAATCAATTATAGATGTTGACGCAGATAAGTACGTTTTTCATTACAATTATTTAGAATATATCAATGCAACCTCTCTTATCCAATGGATCCAACGTCAGATTTGCTATCATACATAATGTACGAAAATTTTGTCTGCAAACCTCATATTCACAAATATTTTGATATTTGGATTAGTATCTTCATTCCTATCCATTCTATTTAGCCTAGTCTTCATCTCGTTAAAATAGGACAAACAATAGTTTAAAAACTCATTCATCACATATTCTTCTGCTATACAACCTTCTACTCTCGCTTTGTTTCTCACATGAGCCTTAAAAGTATGTAAGCTTCTTTCAAAATGGTACATCCAACTGTAGTTAACTGGTCTAACAACCTTACATTCATACGGCAAGTGTACAACTAAATGAACCATTATGTCGAAAAATGCTGGTGGGAAAATTTTCTCCAATTTGCAAAAAATTATTATTTAGTCAGTTTGTAGGCAATCCAACTCACTTACATGTAATGTCTTCGAACATAAATTTGAGAAGTACCCACAGAATTCAGTAATAGTAGTGCTTACCTCCTTCAGTAAATATTTCTAAACACCAACAGGGATTAGTCATTGTAGCAAAATGTGGTAGTCGTGTGTTTTATAACCATTCAACTTTCCTTCATCAAACTAACACATCAAGAAATATTTGATCCAAATCCATCATGAAATTTAACTGATTTTATAAAGTTTAAGAATTTCAATCTCTCTTCACTTGTTAAAGTATAAAAGGCTATGTGGCTTGAGATCTTTCTTCACTCTCTCTTCACTTGTCACATGGTCTTTTAAGTGTAAATTTCTTCGTATTTTGTGATCTTGCAAGTTCAATCGAGCATTAAACGTGAATTTAGTCTTTTCTTCAATAGTCAATACGGTTCCAAGCAAGTTGTCATACACGTTTTTTTCAATGTGCATCACGTCCAACTTATGTCGTATTAATAATTTTGACCAGTATGGTAGCTCGAAGAATATACTTTTTTTTCTCCAATTATTATATGAGTTTTGTTTCATAATTTTCTTAACCTGTTTCGGTAGATGTTTACTCAAAATTGAAAATGTAATGGTACTTAGTTGGTATAAAATCCCTTTCCCATTCCATGATTCAGGAGGTTCAAAAAGTTTCGATTTCCCATTAAAAAGTTTACTTTTGCGAATTGAAAGGTAACGTTGATGCCCAGTATAAGCAATTTTTCCTCTAATTCGAACACTCGACGTTTGTTTCTTACAAACATAACATGTTTGATATCCTTTCGTACTCCATCCAGATAAATTGTCGTACTTGGGAAATCATTATAGTCCACAAGATAGCATCATGAAGTTTGAATTCTTCTTCTTTGAACATTTTGTACGTGCGAACCCCATTACTCCATAATTCCTTCAATTCTTCAATTAAAGGTTGTAAGTAAACATCCATCTCTTTCCCAGGGGATTTTAGACTAGAAATTAGTAAAGACATGATAAAATTAGTTTCCTTCATGCATTTCCACGATGGAAGATTGTACAGAATAATTGTGACTGACCAAACGGGATACAAAATACTCATATTCCCAAAGGGGTTAATCCGTAAAAGATAATTCAAGGAGCACATTTCGAGAATCTAAAGTGAAGTAAGGAAATTCTTGATCTAAATGTTTCCATCCTTCAACATCGGTTGGATGTCTTAATACTCCATACTCTTCAATCCACTTCTCTTTATGCCATCTCATATTTGAAGCGTTTTGTTTTGACACAAACATTCGCCTAAGTTTTTGAATTAATGGAACATGACGCAACACTTTATGCGGAATTTTTTTCCCTTTCTGGGTCATTACCTTATATCAAGACTCATCACAAATCTGACACCGATCAAGGTCTTTATACTCGTTCCTATAAAGTATGCAATCATACTTGCACGCGTGAATTGCATCGTAAGTTAATCCTAAATCATGCAATTTTCGTTTCTCTTCATAAAACAAACTAGTTATGCATGGATTAACATCAGAAAATGCATTGTTCAAGAACTTCAATAGTTCATCGAATGATTTGTCACTTCACTTGTTAGTGACCTTCAAGTACATAAGCTTGACCAAAAAGAGTAACAAAGAGAATCTCGTACATCTAGGAAACAATTGTTCTCACGCTTCCTTCATTATACTATCCATTTTTCTCATTCGATCGCTTTCTTCACCAATGCTTGGATTATTAAATTCAAATGTCTGGTCATTTTCAACGACGTCTTTCTGTTTCAATACTCTCTCGATTGATATCATTTAACATTTCAATTATGTCGCCGTCGACATTTTGTGATCAACAGACTCATGAATATTGATTCGTTGATCCTCTATTTGGATAAAGTCAAACTCTCTCCGTCTTTGACATTCTAATCTAGATAAATTCATAGGTTCACAGTGATATACCCAATGCTCATAAGATGGTAACATTTCATGAATCAACAGATGTCGTTCTATGTCTTTTATAGAATTCCATGAATTATTCATGCATTTCTTACAAGGACATCTAAGTAGACTGACACAATTTACGTGATTCTTAGCCAATCCTAAAAATTGTTTAACACATTCGGCGTATACAAAGGATAATTTTCTCTATTTCTAACATAATATTTATTCATATTTTCTTCAAAATTTTAATGTAGCACACTCTTTTTGTTGTTTCAACGAACAATCCTACATGATTGGTGTAAACAAATTTATTAGTATGTGCTACATTAATTTAACCTCTAACACGAAATACTAAAATCTAATTCCTAAACCTAAAACTAAAACCAAATTCCTAAACCTAAAACTAAAAGGTAAAACCTAATTCATAATCTTAAAACTAAAACTAAAATTAAAACATAAAACCTAACTTCTGATCCTAAAACTAAAAACTAAAAACTAATTCATGAACCTAAAACTAAAAACTAAAACTTAATCTAAACCTTAAACTAAAAAGTAAAACCTAATTCATAATCTTAAAACTAAAAACTAAAATCGAATTCCTAATCCTAAAACTAAAAACTAAAAACTAATCCATAAACCTAAAACTAAAAACTAAAAACTAAAAATTAAAACTAAAACTTATTTCTACAAACTAAAAACTAAAACCTAATTCATAATCCTAAAACTTAAAACTTAAAACTAAAACCTAATTCATAAATCTAAAACTGGAAACTAAAACCTAATTCATAAACCTAAAACTAAAAACTAAAAACTAAAAACTGATTCTAAAAACTAAAACCTAATTCATAATCCTACAACTAAAAACTAAAAACTAAATCTAAAACCTAATTTCTAATCCTAAAACTAATATCAAAACCCTAACAACTAACCAATGAATCTAATTTCATTCAAAATCTAACAAAATTAAACACAAAATCAAAATTTCAAACTAATTTAACAATTTCAAATTACTAAAATCTAACCAATGAAATCTTACCTTTTAAAGAGAGAGAGGTCATAGTTGAGAAGTGAGACAGGTGGAGGGGTCCGGTGACAGCGGCGGCGGTGATGGAGGAGGATTTGAGAGAATTTGGGAGAAGTTTGGAGAAGAAAGGGAGAAATGAGGAGGAATTCACGCGTTCAGTATTCTATAATTAGGGGCAAATGAGATAAAATAAAGCTCTGTCGCATTTGCCCATTAAAAAAAATAATAAATGGTTGGCCTTCAACGAAGAAACTGCCTACTCTATCGCTAAAGCCCTACTATTTTTCCGTCTAAAATTTGTTTGGGGGGGGGGGGGGGGGGGCTCTCGGGGAAATGTAAA